>JANHJO010006433.1:631319-645195 GCA_032468235.1 Pseudoxyrhopus heterurus | reverse complement strand
GTGGGCGGGGCTTGAGGATGCCAGGGACCGCACCGGGGAACCTCAGGCTTCGTGCCCTTTGAGATTTCACCAGCCAGCCCAGGGCTAGAGACGAAAAGTGAGGGTGGGCTTGGACCGCCTTTTGGGCTCCCCGGAGGAAGATTCAATGGCCAACCACAAAAGTGGGTTTGTCTCTGGTTTGGGCTGCTCATCTAAGAATGGAGCTGCCGGCTCCCCTTCCCAGCCCAGGACTGCAGCCACCCCGGTTGGCCAATGTTTGCACAATTGCTTGGGGTCTTTCAGCACACCTGGTTGACCATCAGGGTTTCCTGAATAGGCTGGCAGCTCAGACCCACTTGGGCAATGGACTCAACCTCTAGGCTTAAGGGGGAGAAGCCAAAGCCCACCTGGAGCTGAGGGTAGCTCTCCTTTTGCTGATTTGTTGTGAATTCTCTGAAAGATAACATGGAACTCTTAGCAGCACAGAAACCGTTCTTCAATTTCAATATTTTTCTTAGAAAGGGATTATATAAGAAATTGGAATTTTTTTCATCTAATCCACTGCCTAGCAACTCTGTACTTTTTTTTTATAAATAGCACATATTTTCCCATATCAGAGGTAACGAACCCAGGGATAACAAACTGACAGATTTTGACCGCAATTTTTCAACACTAAAAGTTTGCCATGTGTCAAAAAAGAAATATGGTTTAGATAGTCCTTTTCAAGGGCATAACAAATGGGCCAGTTTTTCTGCCCTCTTGATCAATCAAAGCATTGATTGATTGATTGATATTGATTGTATTTTTTAACCACCCATCTCCCTCAGAGAAGGTCTGTAGCAGTAGGCCCATTCTGAATTCCTGATTAACAATTTTTGTAAATACTGACCATTCCTTCCCTGCAGTTTCTAAGATTTGAGCATATCCACCATATATGAAAACCTATTCCTGCTTTTCTGGTAGTTATTCCAGCAAAGCATCAATATAATTTTCTCCTATTTTGGAGGAAAGGCTGGGACAATAACAGGCCTGGAAATTCAAACCTTGTCGTGGTTTTAAGGTTGTTTTCTCAAACGTAAGTCCAACCCACCTCATCTTACAGCAAGAGTCTTCCACTGCAGGGAGGTTGCATGGCCCTGAGCCCTGCCTGTCGGTGGGCACTAGCGTGGCAGCTGATCTGCTTCACAAAACCAGCCTGGCAGGCATGAATACTGTGGTGAAGGTTGCCAAGAGAAGGCAGCCTTGGGCTGCCTGGGTGCTGGCAGTTGCCTCTTGCTTAGGCCCGGGGCTCCTTTCTCTTGGAGGAACCGTTGAGTCAGCAGAAGCAGCAGGTAGCTGAGCTGCACGTCCTGCCTTTAGCTGCCTGGAGGGAATGATGGGTAATTGCTCTGCCTGCAGATCATAGGACAAGTGTATGCCGACCCGGACTGTCTCCCTCGCACTCTGGATTTTGGACTCAACGTGAAGCTGTTCTGGGAGAAGTTTGTTCCGGAAGACTGTCCTCCAGCCTTCTTCCCTCTGGCAGCCATCTGCTGCAGGCTGGAGCCAGAGAGCAGGTCAGTCTGGGGTGTGCGTGTGTGTACGTGCGCGTGCGCGCCCTCTGCCCCACTCGGGGGGCTGAAAGCAAGCCGTTCAGGCAAGGGAGAGGCAGGCAAGGCAGCCCCATTGCTGATCCCTCCGCTGGGTTTCCCAACGGCTTAAGAGGCTGGGGCAGAAGCGATCACTACCTCGGCATAGAATGGAAATTTAGGGCCGGCTCCATTTTGGAGAAAGGCTCGGAGGTCTGCTAATGGCTGCTGCTGTCAGGAAGGCCCCATTGCTACCTTTCCTTCTCCCGCGTTCTCTCCTAGGCCCCCGTTTTCCAAACTGGAGGATTCTTTTGAAGCCCTTTCTTTGTACCTGGGAGAACTGGGCATTCCTCTCCCTTCAGAACTGGAGGAACTGGACCACAGCGTGAGCATGCAGTTTGGCCTGATTCGGGACAAGCGCTCTGGCGATCTGACATAAATCCCACCACTCGGCCTTCGCCGTGCGGCTTCTTTCCACGGATTGTCCCGGAGGCGGCAGAAAAAGCCTCCATCCCAGCCATTTTGGGGGAGGAGAACAGGAAGAAGGCCTCTTCCGCCTCCTTACTTCTCTCTACCACTGTCACCTCCTGCGGGCAATTCCTGAAAGCATCATCATCTTCACGCCACTTGCTTCTCAGTACAGATGCTGTCTTTGGGAAGACAGTCCCCAGGAGTCCGGATGTGGACCTGCCTTCCAACACAATACACTACAGGTTGTGAAGCCGCCTGGTTGGGCTCACAGAGACCCACCAGGATACAAACCTTGGGGTTGCCTTTGACTGGGACTCCCTGTCCTGCTAGATCAGGCAATGGGAGGGCAACCTGATCGCTTGCACACCTCTACGGAGGAGGAGACGGCTGAATTTTGCAGTTTGTGTCCCAGGAACAGCTCCGAACCACCATCTGTCTGGCCAAAGAACTCTTTATGCACTGTGCGGTATTTCATCCGTCTATCCTGTGGCCCAGGTGCTGTAGGGACACAGACATGGGTTGAGGGCCGGGCTGGGCATCTTCTCCATTTGAGGGATGGGGTTGATGGAAGCGCTCCCATTCCCAAACTGGCCAGGAGTGGAGCAATCAACTTGGGCCACAGATCTGAAAGACTGGCCCGTTATAGAGTCACTACCTCTGTCCTCCATTTCAGGCCCCTCAGAGAAACACTTGGCTGGGGCCACCTTTCCCCTCCCTCTTCCAGATGCGCTGGTTGCATCCTTCCCCTCTCTGCAAAATACATTAAGGTCTACTTAAAGGTTGGCAATATTTGGACCCCTGGATGTTGAACATCTCCCAGCAGGTCTGGTCACACGTCCCAAGATTGTGGAATGCTGTGGGTTGTAGTTCACTGGTATCTGGAGGGAGTTCCACCCCCACTTCATGCTACAAGAACTCAAAAATGCTGGGCCCTTGTACACCGGTCTAGGCGATTGTGCCAGATCTGGTGCATTTTAGACCAGATTTCATTTCATTTCATTCTTAAAAGTTGTGCGCACGCATATGCGCCATAAACGGGCCAGCTACAGGAAACATGGATCGTGTGTTCAAGAAAGGTAACACGACTGTTGTAAGCGCGCAGATTTTTGTCTAAATTGAAAGCAATAAACTTTGTTCTGCAAAGGTGAACGCAGGTGACATTTCTTGAATCCTGGTTGGAGCTGACCACCAAGGGCATTTTGTGGGTCTGGTCCATTTCCTACTCCGGGTTGACAGTAATTGCACTGCAAAGAAGAAGAGCACCCAAATCCTGCAAGGCAACGGTTGAGTTTGTGGTTGTGCTGCCAGGGCATTAAAAGGGGAGAAAACAGACCTGCTCTTGAACAGGATAGGTGGGTCGGAGGTTTCCTTTGGTGACTATTTAAAGAGTCTGCCAGAACTTCAGACGATCTGATGAAAACTCTTGGGGGGACTGGGCAGTTGGTGGAGCAAATCCTAAACCTTTTGATCGGGGTGGGGGTGGGGGGGATGTCTGGGCTGGAATGAGTACCTGAGAGCAACCTGGCCTTGGACAGGAGGCAGCTGGAAAGAGAACGGAGGGGACGGATGTGCCCCCAGGGGCAGGAGGTGAATCCCACCAAACAAGACACTTACAACCTGAATAGTTTTATTTTTAGGTATGAGGTATTCAAAACACTTAGAAAGAAACGGTATCCAAAGGCATTTAAAAGATTTTAAAAAACCGCTAAACCTGCATAAAGAGAACTTGTAAGAAACCTTGGCTTTTGGCATCCAAGTCCCAGTTCCCTCCCTCGAGTGGTAAAAGGTTGTTTTAAAAAAAGAAAAAGAGAAAGCACAGCTGGAGTTGCTCCTTGCTGCACCAGAGGCATCAGCCGGCCACCCCAGCCCTGCCCAAAGCCCTTGCGGGAGGGAGGGGCGGTTCTCCTCCCTCTCCAAGCCTTTCCTCCTTCTCCGCAGCACCTCCCCTTTGCTCAGGCAGGCCCGGCTGCTTCCACCCCGGGGAGGAGGGAGGAGGATTTGCGTCTGGCTCCAGACTGGAGGGCTGGCAGTGCCGTGGCCGCTTTGAAGGGAAACGCCATATTATGTGCAGCCTTTCCAGCAGCTTCAACGTGCGCAGGATCAGATCCAGGCACAAACCCCCCTTTTCTTTCGGCCAAAGCCCCCCACTCCGGCATGGCGCTGCTTGGAGAACGTGTGCAGGCCCCACAACGGGAGAACCAGAGCAGCAGGCCCGCCCAAAGTCCGACCCGTCCCTCGCATCAGACAGGCCACCTGCAGAGCGGATGCTGGCTGGAGGGGCAGCCGCGCTCGGCCGAGCCAGCGCTGGGAGCGTTTCTGTCCGGGTGGCCTGATTTTCAAACGGAAAAGCAAAATACAAATGGATCCTCGGGGTAAATGGAGAGGCAAAGAGGCATCTTCCTCAGAGGTCCGGTGCGGGGGGGGGGCTCTTCCTCAGGCCCCCGGAGTGCCGGCCTGGCCCATGAGTGGAGTGCTTCCCCCCTGAATCTCCTCCTCCACCGGAGTGGGGTTGGTGTGCACCACCACCACGACGTTCTCCTCCTCCACGAGCTCCTCGCAGGCCGGGTTGCTGAAAGCCGAGAGGGGCAAATTGATCCGCTGCATTTCGCGCTCGTTGGCTTTCTGCTCCTGCTGCTCTTTTAGGTCTTTGCCCCTGGAAGAGACCGAAGAGGCGGGGGGTGATGGCGTGTGTGCACCTACAACTTCAGCAGGGGATAAAAGTGTTTTAATCAGGGCAACCTGGTCTACCCTGATACGGGACGCAGCACACTGCTTTCGCCTTCAGCCCCAATCCAGGAGCCTTCGCAGGCGAACTATTTGTGCGTTAAATTTATATTTACCTTTATTTCTTTGTCGGTAAATATAAATTTCAGCAGGTGTTGCTTTTCCCAAGCCAGGGTAGGAAACCTGGACTGTCCTGGGGCGGCATATAAATTGTATTAAATAAATAAATAAATAGTTTGTTCTGGGTGCAGAAGCACCGCAGCAGATCCAATTGGCTCCGTGTCCCTGGCAATGCCACCGAGGGGGTGGGGGCCATCTGGCCTCCAATGGTCCCTGAGGAACAGGAAAGGCTGCTGCCGGAGACCACAGGCTGAGTTGGGAGAGCTTTTCTCTGCTGCACAAATGGCGTTCTAGAAACCTTTCCATCACCACTTGTGAACCCCAGAATGCTCCTAGATAGCTGAGGAATGAGAGAAGCCCAACTTTGGCAGGAATAAGCCAGGGACAGCTCCCCCAAACCCATTCCTGCATGGTAAATGGGGTGTGCGCACACAGTCCACCCAATTTAATGGAAAATGAATTTTCATTTGCTACCAAGTATAACAATCATCTTCCCATGGCCCTTTGCCATCTGTGGGGCAGAATGTCCCCCCCCCAAATAGAGATCCCCCTCCAGGACAGACTGGCTGGACACATTTCAGATTCCGACTGCAGGTTTTAGTTGCACTTGCAAAAGTAACTAAGGAGAGAAGCAACCTAGAACTAAGGAGGAAATTTCTGACAGAACAATTAATTATTGGAACGGCTTCCCTCCAGAAGTCGTGAGCGCTCCATCATTGGAAGCTTTTAAGAAGAGACGGGACAGTCGCTCGTCTGAAATGGCATAGGGTCTCCTGCTTGAACAGGGGGTTGGACTAGAAGGCCTCCAAGGTCCCTTCCAACTGTTATTCTGTTAATGGCCGCAGAACAATGGGTTTCTGACCAATTCCCAAAAGTTCTGCCTCAAGAGAAAACCAAAGAGCCCCCCCCCCTACTAAAATCTGCCTAAAACCAAGCTCCAAAGCATGGAGGAGCACTAAGAATAAGGCCAAAGTGGGTCTGAGCCCCACATGCAAAACCTCAGAAAACTCAAGGAAACTATTTAACAAAAGGCAAGTATTGCATAGAGAGAGAGAGAGAGATGCACACAGGCACAACAGACCTTAAGACAGGAAAGAAAACACACAGACACACCCTGCAACACTTCCTTTCCAGACAAGATGGAGGCTGGGGATTCGCAGGAACCCAAAGGGAGGCCGAGGGGTCCATTTATTAATCCCCCCCCATCCCCTGGGCATAAAGGGCTGCTCCCCACTACTTGCCTCTTGTACAGGTAGCCCAACACAATCCCCACTCCGATGCCAATGAGGACTACCACCATCATAATGCCCAACACGTAGCCTGTAGTGGGGGGAAAAGAGAAAGCAGCCAGGAGGTTAGTGATGCTTCCCCCCCCCCCGCCCCCAGACAGAGTCCCCAAATGTAATTCTTTTAAAATCCACAACCTTCCATCTTCCCTTTCGGGCCTACCTGGGCACTTCTTTCTCAGGTATTTGTTTTTCCTTTGTCTCTATCTCCAGAGATGGCTCAGTATTTTCAGGATTTTTCTCCAGGTGCCTACAAGGATGTTGAATTTAAGTGGGAGAAGAAAAATAACAAGACAAGCTTATCATCACTTTTGCCATCCCACTGGCACCAATTATAAATTTCCACATCATGAATTATGAACATTGGTGTAAACATCATTTGGTGAATGAAACATTTCTTCAAGCATTCCAGAAAGAGGGACAGGAATGAGTCTCCAAAGAACATGAGGGCATCCTCACAAGAGGAGGCAATTTGACAATTGCTGTAGTATACAAACCCAAAAGGATCTCAAAAGTGGTGACTACAGGGCTGTGACTAAGTTTACATTCAGAAAGTTCTAGAGTCATTCCATATTATCACTTCAAATATCTGAAATTCTGCAGAATGAAGATCGTGCTGAACAAAATGAATCAAACATCTGATCCATCTTAGTACACAGCAACTCTGAATGTTTCAATCTCCAGATAAAATCCCAGAAGCTATACTTGAAAGAAACTATTATGCCATCTGCCATAAATGAACCGTCATAACCCACTGTAGACGTTTATACCCCTAACAACTGCCCTCGCAAGGGTGTTAACCTACCGCAGAGCAGAGTGGAGAGGAGACTTGACACTGGGTGGCATCCATGGGGCCCTATTATCTCGGACGGGTGGTTTGGTCTCCTTAAGCCGGAATGCAACGGTGGGGTCTAGAAAGCGGGCTTGTTTGGCTACAGGCTGCACTGTTTTTGTTTTGGGAGGTCGACAGCTACCCTTTAGAGAAACAAAAACATTAAAATAATATGTGCTTCCAGACACGTTTTAGCAGTTTTTCCTACACAACAACATCTATTAAAGCCTTCATTTCAATCACTGTAATTTTGGAGGAAAAGACATTACATCAGGGGAGAAAGTGTGTATCACAGCACCTAAAATTAAGCTTAGAGACAAGGAAGAGGAGTAGAAGCTGATGATTATATAACTGTACCTGAGGTCTGAGGGAAAACAAGCCTCCTCTCTTCTTCAGTGTTCCTGTTTTCGGTTCTAAACCAGAGCCTGCTTTCAAAGGTCCTGATCTCCTTACGGCCTCACCCTTGCACTGTGCAACTGCCCCTCGCTCAACGGGGAGTATGTCTTCCTGGGCTCTTGTGCTGCAGTGACTGCTTTCCTTGTGTGGTAACAGGACTGCAGATTCTGGATATTCGTCTAAAGTAATTTGTTATGACAATGTTACACATATCGTATTGATTTATTATATGACCATGACATTTTGCAAAAAAAAAAAAAGAGGTAAGAATAGTTGCATACCATAGGGCACTTACTATCTAAAATAGGGGACAGGCAGCAGAGGCATACTAAAAACAGAGGCAAACATACTGAGTTTGACTTAATTACAGTAAGATCTAGGGATAGGAAGCAGAGGGAATAATTTTATGCTTTAAAATTGGATGGTGAGAGTCTCTTCACACAATAAACATCCAAATAACCATTTTCCCCCTCAGCATCATCTTCTGAAGGATTCAATTCTGAACCTCCTCAATTCTGACCATCCAATTGGACCAGAAGTTAAGTTACAATGAGTTCACCCAGAAATCCTCAACTCATCTGGGTCTACAATTTTTCTGGGGGGAAATCAAACACAATATGTAAGAATTACTAATCAGACTCGTTCCAACTCAACATCCAGAAGACTCACCGGGAAGAAGTTTCCGAGCCACTGAAGACTTTTTTCGGCCCAACGCACAAGATTTCATTTGTTTTTTTGGCAATCTGTTGGTGCTTTTTGGTGCATCGACTTGAGAGGTAGAGAGCCATTTCTGCCCTTTCTTGGGGGACTCCTTTTTGGACAACACGGAGTCCAAATCCTGCCATAGCAATTTGTATCAAGTTAAACACACAAAAACCTTACCCTGAACACCCACAATCCAACCCATAGGATGCAAAGTTCAGGTGGATGTTCAGTCTTCTTAACAGACAAAAAGCAAAACCACCTCTGGAGAAAAAATGCTATCTAACTAACATACTCAATGTCTGCTACAAGATTTAGGGATAATTTCTCATCCCATGGGCACAATACATTTTTAAAAAATAAGACAATGCATGATCTATTGAGTCATCCTTTTAGAGATATTTCTTCACCAGATTCCTCAATGCCTTCAAAAATGACAGAACTTCTAATGTCCTGCCTTTACTGGAAAGATGTACTTGCCTTGAAAATAGCCCACAATGAACTACGGTATATAGCACAAATATCAGCACAGGAAATGTTTTCTGACATTTTATATTATGTCATAAGTGGTTTTATGATAATTTTTATCATAACATGTTTTATAAAATTTGCCAACTTTCAATTCCACAGGAGTCATGAGTCCCAGATTTTAGACACAGATTTTAGACACATTCTGCAAGTTAGCCCATTTGGATTCCTTGGTTCAAAAATGGCTGCCCGTGATGCACCATTTCGCCCAATTAAAATTTACTAAGTGCTTTAGTAGCATATAGAAACTCAAGAGCAATGGCTCATTCCTTAGTGACCAAATGCCCAAACATGCCATTATTAAGAAAAAACTCACTCTCTCCTGACCTCAATTTGTAGCAGCAGATCTATGATGATATCAGGAATGGATGAGTCCATCTCGAGGCGAGCAGAACAGAAAGAGAGCTGCCTGATGAGATTGCCCAGCTCCTTACAATGCGCAGAGGCAGACTGCTGCTCTGACTGGTCAGCAAAATGAGTGACAAACATCTGCAGAGCTCGGATGGCACCTCTGTGAGCTGCTGCCAGCTTGGCCATAGCTCGTGACTGCATCACAAAGGAAAAAGAATTCTGGCTTGAATCAAGTAATCTCTTGTCAAGTAACCCAGAGCAATTCCGCCCGATCTTCAAACACTAGTTCCTTGGCAGCTTGGCTAGATATCTGGATTTCATTTCTACAAACTCCCCAGCCAGAATGGGTACTGGGGAAAATTCTGAGGGTTGAAGCCCACACAACCCAAGACACCAAGATTGGAGAAGGCATTTCTAGTCTGTATCAGAAGAACGACTGTAATGGAATACTGTAAAATCAGACTGCTATAACAATACGCAAAGTAGAAACAAACGTCAGGTCTGATTGAAAGATCGCACAGCTCAGTGAAAAGCACACTGAAAACAAAGTTTGAAAAGTCATCTTCTACCCACATGCTTCCAACTATTCTCCAAAATGACCTTTCAGGGAGGCTCCAATCTCAGCAACTTTAAGAGGTGAGAACTACAACTCCCAGAATTCCCCAGCCACATCTTAAAGTTTCTGAGGTTGAGAAACACTGCCCCAAAGGCTCCAACGGAGCTTTTCCCTCGTCACTCAGTTTTCCCCCAAACTTGTAAAGCAATTTCATCTTACCTTCTTTGTATGTTTAATTTTAAGGGGGCTCAGCTTCTCCAGATCTTCTTGGATTTGTTTTACCTGTAAATTAACAAGAGAATGCAGTTTGGACAATAAAGTCTGCATTTGGAACCAAGCTATCTGCTTTTCAAACTGCCTTGTTTTGATTCCCCGGTTTGAGCCTGAAATATCTTCCCAAAGTCTCCAAAGATTGTTCAGACCTGTTGCTGGAGAACGTAGAGCATTCGGGCAGAGCGCACAGCTTGTTCCTGCCTCCGAACATGGACCCGGCGTTCTTCCTCAGGATCCAGACATATTTCACTTCTCTCTGAGAAAAAAAAAAGTTTAGCAAAACAGTTGATAAGTTAAGAACAAACATTTTGGTGTAGAAAACATGAAATACGTAACACAATTACAGTTGAGAAGGAGTAATGAAGAAAAATGTCCATGTCACTCAAAAGCCATCATAAAGTGTTCCAAAAACTGTATTAGATGCCCTATATCCCATAATAGCAGCTTAGATCCAGACTACACAAGAGACGTCAGCAATATTCAGACAGTTCTTCACTTTACTGTCTCAAGTGTAAACTTTTAAAACTGATTTCCAAGAGTTCTTCTCTTTAATTCTTGCAGTTCAATTAATCACCTCATGACTAGCCTCAAAACCAGTGGGCTTAAACTGAAATTATGTCACATGACATCATTAGTCCAAGGGCACAATACTGAAGCCTTTTCATACATCGATACAAAAATGAAGAATTACATCTAAATGAGGCTTATAAAGAAGACTTGAGTAAGCATGAGGCTCTGTGTCTACTATCCCACCCATTTATTCTGCTAGCCTTCTCCCAGTTCAATATAAAGAAGTGTTCGTAATAGTAGTGCTTGACCAGAGACTACTTTTTCCAATGTTGCTAACCAGAGTATGTGCAGATTCTCCCACAGACTGATTAGAGTCTTAAAATCGTAGCTCATGTGTTATATATGGTCCCCTTATTCATTTTCTGAAGTCTGCAATGATATGCTGCAGCACTTATCTTGGAAAAAAAAGTATCAACACAGTAACAAATCAAATATATGTGGCCAGACTGAAACTGCTCTATTTTGCAGTAATACAGTATGTCTTTTTAATTTAATAACTAAATGCTTACTAGCATACAGTGGAACCTTGGTTCACAAACGCTTCCGTTCACGACCAATTCGGTCCTGAACAGAAATTCCAACCGAGTTTTGAATCGGTTCCCGACTCAAAACTTGGCTGGCGAACAAAAAACGGTGTGGAAAGATTCCTTTCTGCGCCATTTTCCCTTCTGCGCATGCGCAGAATTGTCTGCGCAGTGTCGCTTCAGAACGGGACCAAATCGGTTCACAACTGCAGTCCGGGAATGGATTGCGGTCGCGAACCGAGGTTTTACTGTAACATAACGAAGTTCTGAAAGTTAGGAATAACAGTTACGAAGACTCATCGTTGTTTGCTGTCAGTTTGCTTGTCACAATTTTCCTTCCCTGTAAGGTTAATCTTTTACCACTTCTCAGGACTTTCTACAAGAATCCTGGTTGCATTGAATTCAAAGCCTCCATTTAGTGGGAAACAGACAAAGTCATCCTTCTGTATTACCAAGCACAGACTTATATGCAAGTACCTAGCTTGTTAGGCCAAAAGAGTGACCCGTATCACTTCTACTTTCTTATATTACATCTTCCTTTAAGTCAGCTTTCCCCCTTACCTTTTGTTGCTAGGAATTCAATTTTCTGAATGTAAGTCTGAAGCTCTTTTTGTAGCCTCCTGATTTCTATGGCACATTTGTCTTCCTCCTTTTTGGGCCCAGGTCCTGGATCACGTGTTGGTGGAGAGTCAGACAAAGCGGGTTCCGACTTAACATGACTTGGATCACAAAGGAGGACTTTCGCTCCAGTGCTGTTCCTCTCCATCTTAGAAGGGTTACTAAGCTGATGTTCATATTTCAGGTGGGACTTAGATGCTTTCAACACTGCAACATTCTCTGATTCCTTTCCCCAATGAAATCCCACAGGACACTTGTTCATCTTGGCAACATGTTGCTTCACTTGCTCTTGCAGGTGCTTTCTTTTCACATCCCTTCTGGCCAGCTGAACAGCCAGGTTGAGTTTCTCTTCAGATACAACCGAGAATTCAACAGAGCTCCTCAGATCAACTCCATCACCAGCACCTTGATTCTGTTGAGTTGCTGGCTGTTTCAATTTTTCTATGACAATTGGACAGGGATTGGTGTAGTGGACTGCCAGGTTTTCAGGCAATGCAGGAGCATTCCGGCTGAACTGCAGCTGTTCCAAACATTTAAAACAGACAGTGTGGTACAAGATGAGTATTGGATTAAAATCACCCAAATGCAAATCTCTGTTTAACAAAAAAGAAACCATTGGACAACTGAACCCATCATTTCCTAGCAGTTAAAGTGGCTTCACAAAGTTGTGGTGAGGATTAGAGGAGGTAATGGAGATCAATATATACGCTAGTATACCTACTCAGGTTTCTATGCACAAGTATAGAATAAGCAGCTTACAAGGATCTTAAATTATTTCCCAATAATGACTAAAAAATAAGCTAGTTAATTAAAAATTAATCCACCTTATACTAATGTCATTATTTGTTAGCTTCTCCACAAAGGGAGCCATTATATAGCCCAAAATATACCTTATACTAACTTTAGAGGAGTAATAATAATTGCTCTGCCAAAGGAAGGAAAGAAGACATGTATGGGCCATAAACTGCCATAATTCCTCTCATATTCCTCTGAGAAACCTCCAACAATCTAAATAGGTCTTATACCTCAATTCACACATAGAAAAATGCAAGAGGTTGTATGCAACTTATTTAAAGGCAGAAAACATAAAACAAATCCAGACAGGATTTTACTTACTGGGTTTATGATAATTAGTATTTAAAACACAAATCCCATGCAATATGTTTCTAAGAATCAGCACCCTCACGTCATTTGTTTGTTTTTTAAAAAAATGACAAGTTGGCAATGCTAGAATACATATTGGCAAGCTTATTACATGTTAGCATTTCATCACGTAAAATCCACAGAAGATGCTGATGTTACACAATACCTGTATCTGTGGAGACCTTGTATCACTTTTAGCCATTTGTGGGTGGGATGCCAAAGGAATAGTGGTTGTAGTTGCTTTTCGCAGCTCCATCATAATTTTCAGAAGCTCAAGCTCCTGTTGTTTATGAAGTTACTGAAAGTCACCAAATATTAAACTGCTATTAGCATAAACACATTCTGTTTTCTTAGCTGAAAGACACTTAATTAGGCATAAGAATTTTAATTTTCTGAGCATGCTTAGAATTGAATTCACTCATCAGCATTTACAATGCTTAGAATACAAGTGTTAAGGTTATCTTAAAAGTTATGAAATCATTTTGTTTTATCTATGTTTATTTTTTCAATTAGTTTTGTAGAATGTTTTAATTACTGGTTTTATTGTATGCCATCCAGAAGTGAGAGGAGCAGCCATACAAATTTGATAAACAAACTCTTAGGTGAGCCTATATACCCATCTGTCTCTCAAAAAGCAGCACAAAAATGCTGCTTGCTTCCAATATTAAATATCTGGAAGAAACACACAGAGAGGTGAATATCAGAAATAAAGCTTCCTTATACTAAGGTTAATTTGCCATCATTCTATCATTGATGTAACTAAGCAAAGGGACTGACAAGTTATAATTTGCTTCTTCTTTACAAAGACTTTGAAAACATAGTAGACACACGGCCAGGAATCTTTTGCAACAAAAAAAGTTGTAACCAGAAATAGAATGGATTAAACTATAAATACCTAATCATTGGCTACAATTACTTATAAAAATGCTGATTACATTTTTAAAATCTTTAACAATCTATAAAATCATTAATCACACAGATGTAGAAAATCCCTTTCTAGAAAAAAATTCACAAAATATCACGATTGATATGGAAGATTTATAGTTATACCAAGTTTTGACAATCACTGAGGGATTGAAAGACAATAAAGACAGGGTTCAGCTTTGGTTCCAGTTTTGTTCTGCTTATGACTGCCCAAATGTCATAAGCAGGATTGGGGAAGGGTAATCAGATTCTCCCCGTACAGTGTACTTTATCGATAGTGTAAGATCAAGAGTCAAAATGAGGGGTTCCTG
>JANHJO010006433.1:614154-629637 GCA_032468235.1 Pseudoxyrhopus heterurus | reverse complement strand
TGCTAGTCGTTCCCGACTCTAGGGGGCGGTGCTCATCTCCGTTTCAAAGCCGAAGAGCCAGCGCTGTCCGAAGACATGTGGCCGGCATGGCACATGGAATCAATGTAGTAAAGATATTTAAAAATCTCCATGTGCAGAATGTCCTCAACAAAAAACTTAAGGAACTTCCAAGTTGCAGAAATACTGGCTTTAGTTTAAGTGCAATTTTGAGACAGATGACTACTCAGATCAGATCCTCTGCAATCATTTCCTGCTTATACTTTGCTTTCTGCCAGGTCTGCTCTTATCAGCTGAACTTTACCATTTTGAACTCTGAAATTTGATTATTTATATAGCTGCCCATTTCACTGTTACATGATTCTAGGTAGTTTACAATAAAACAGGTTGTATCTGCCAAGTATTATATAAATTTCTAGGTCTTTGCACTCACTTGGACAGCACACAAAAATTAGAAATGGAATGAGTCCATTTGGGAGTGGGACGGCATATAAATATCAACAATAAATAAATGAGTATTTAAAAACCCATTGTACACAGGTACTCCAACCAAGAAGACACACCTACTGGGTCCTATAAGATAGCACTGCTTAAAACATGGGATCTGAGCATGCCTATTCTGTTGCATTTGAATTTTACAGAAACAGTTGGAGAAAGGCACTCCCTAAAATAACCAGGCCCTATTCCATGTAGAGCTTTGTAGCTGATAATCAGCATCTGGAAGTATGGTGCTGATGCATAACCATAGCTTTTTATACAGCTGCAAAAGATTGCAAATGTACAACAATTGACTGCAGTTTATTTTCATATAATTTCCACACATAGCAGTTGTCTTCTGTATTTGCAAAATCTTGCTTTTCCCCACCTAAAAGTTTTTTTCTGACACGCAGCAGTGTTTGAAAAGATGATTTGAGTGCATTGTATTCATCCGTCTGGATCATATCACATCAAGGGTAATTACTTTTACCAAAAGTTTGCCTTTCTCAGTAGTCTGTCAAATATGGCAATTTCCAATTTTTGTGAGTTTTTCCACACAAAATATTAACAAAAATGGTTTTCTTCCAACATTCAAGTATATTTTAAGATATAAAACCATTATTTTATTTTCTCCATAGCTGGAAAAATCCCAATAATGAATTCAAGAAGAATCTTAAGTTAACTGGTGTGCCTACACTTCTCAAATATGGAACTGTAAGTATATATATTTTCTAATTAATTTGGAAAGAGTCGATGTGGTCAAAAGCCTGTAGTACTTAGTAGAATTGCCAAATATTTCTTCTCTATTCTTAATCCGGGTTTTACTGCTCTCAACTAAAAATGGTAAACCTATAAAGAAATTATATTTGCAAAAAAATTAGTCTAATCCTGTATAAATCTCACAAGTGTCCAAAGAGTTATTTTCTGAACAAAGTCAGGCCATTGGTATCTTAATGGATAAATTATTTCTCATATATGGTAATTGAGTAATTTAGCAGATATAATTTTGTGTCTTCTAAAAGTCCAGCTGATAGCCAAAAAGGGATTGTGGGAGTACTGGAAAAACCACAGTTGAGAAAAATGTATCCAAAAATAAGCTATGTAACTATTAAGTTACTTAGCAATATAACAACAGTATACAGAAAGGAATATTTTTATAAAGGACTTGGATCTCCTATCATACTTGGAAAAGTAGTAACATATCCTAACTTTTGTTTCAGCCTCAGAAGCTGGTGGAAGAAGATTGCTTTAAATCTAACCTTGTGCGAATGCTGTTTACAGAGGACTAAGCAATTGAAGCTATTACCAGCAGAGGAAGTGCTTTTAGATGAAACCATCATGTCAAACTGCGAGTGAATAAAACTCTAATCTATAGACAAAAAAATTAAATAAAATCACTGTAAAACTCAACTGTATATCAATTGAAACTGTGGGTAGTTCATATGAACCCATTTGCTGGAGACTGGGTCATTAGACATTAGATTGGATTCCTTTAGTTTTACCATCTAAGGCAAATCTATTTTAGAAAGGCTTCTGGAGTAATTTGCTACTTTAAACATTTTAACTGAACACCCATTGCAATAAAGACAGTAAATTATATAGCTTCATTATTTGGAATCGTTTATATATTAACTCTTCTAAGTAATGAAGCTATATATTCTTATATTTAGTGAACTTCCAAGCTTAGGGAATATGAGGACAAGGATGAGAAAGTATAGTTATTCTATACATTTACAATGATCAAGAAAATGACTTGGAAAAAGATTTTTCTGAGGACTAGAATGCTGATGTAGCTGGTTGTAAGAAAATGACTGCTATTTGTTTAATAGACATAATAAAGCAGACTTTAACATCACTGAGATTAACAAATGGAATTACTAAAGTGAATACCAATACTGTTTGGATGTAAAATATCTTTAAATTATCGCTATCAAGTCTAGAGGAAGCTGCCATTTGCTGTTACTGGCATATTACACCAAAGTCTCCCTTGAGCTGGGTTCAGGAAATCTAAAATATATTTTCCTATCAATCTACAATTCAAGGAAATTTGCTTTAAAAGCCAAGAAATTCTCCATTGTATGCTACATATCTATTTTAACTGTACAGTTGAAAGAGATTACAAGGATCATCTAGTCCAACCCTCTAAAGCAGGGCTGTCAAACTCCCAGCCCACAGGCCAGATGCATCATGCGCTGGCCATGCCCACGCCCGGTTTAGCGAAGGGGAAAGTCCCGATACGTCATGTGATGACGTGAGTTTGACACCCCTGCTCTAAAGTGTGTAGGACAACAATTTAAACTACCCATGAAAGGTGACTGCCCAGTAAACCTCAAGTTGCCTGGCTGAGAGTGATGCTGTAAACTATAGCTAATAGGTTTTTCCACCTTTTGTACTTTTTGCTGATGCTTTACATCCAAATCACAGGATCTAACATTACAAGGCTAATTCCTATGGATTAAGAGAGAGCCAGAACCCCATTTACTAACAACCACAAATTAGCATACAACAAAAATGTTTAGCCACTTTTACTTCACAGTAAATGTTCCAAAATACTCTTCTGCTATATAGTATCGGGAAACACATCTACACCTTTAAATCAGGATATGAGAAGAATCTCTTACATCTTGAAGAAATCATTTATGGCAAATCTGAAATTCCAAACTGAAGCTGTTAAATAACCACAACATTTTACTAACACCATGACAGTGCTAAGGCATTTCAGATAACAATGCCGCAGTTTAAATCCACAGGTGCCTTCTGCCCTTGCGAGGAGTTTTTGTAGCGCCTAATGGCTCACTTGACAGAGGTGCTGTTCTGCTGTTGCTGCTGCTGCTGTTCTGCAAGGGCCTGCTGGAGGCGCATCCGCTTGCGGGAATAGTGTTGCCAGTGGAGTATCTGTTGCTCATCAATGAATTTTGCACACTGCGCATTCACCAGTTCTTTACGAAAATGTTCATATTGGAGCAGTTCTAGCATATGCAGGCATTGGGGATACCTTCATAATACAAGAATATATTATAAGATACTTTTTAATGCCTTTCCTAAGTCACCAGTACTCTTAACAACAAATAAGGAATTCTGTAAGTAGGACAGAATTGAAAGATATTCTAGTTACTTAATTTGAAGCAGATTGCCAGTTTTCTAGTATATTTAGTAAACAAATATGCATGTTAATGCTATTTTGCGATTACATAAAAGAAGAGGGGACTGACAAGTGTTTCATAAAAATACAGTTTTATGCTATGTGTTATATGAACTCCAGACATATTTAATACAAAAGGAATAACATGATAATTCTTACTTTAGGTATTTGGCATACTCTGGTTCCTTCCAATAGAGCAAGTATTTTAAATAATTTACAAATGCTTTGTCTTTGAAGTATCCTCTCTGGGCAAGAACTAAAAGAGATATAAAAATAAATTTACTTAAAATGGATTTTCTCTGCATGACCTCACAGCAATCTGTAAGGAAATTATTGTTAATCTCCAATAAAGGCACATAATATAAAATTACAAAACAGTACAGCTAGTCCTCACCAAATGTCCAGCTTTCTGATTTCAACAGTTCTAATATTAACTTTTAATTTTGTTGGTTCATTCTTTTTCATTTGTAATCTACCGTATAGATTTTAGCCAAATCAAACAAACAAGGTTCAATGAGCCACCATCTTTGACCTTGGCTTTAAAATATTTTGTCCATGAATTTGGATCTATTTAAGAATACACATTCATATATTTCTGATTAGTTTCTACATACTTTACTGTTTTCCATTTTGTACATTTTGTATTGTAATTTCCTGTCTAGATTTCATGATGCCTGGTTGAAGAAGCCAATAAAGAGATCTTGATCTATGTTATATTTTAGATACTTACAATTGAGGTAATTGGGGTTTGCCAGACATTGCACAAATTCCAGCTCTAGTTGGAAACGAAGTCTATTTCCAGTATCATCTGGGATAAAGATAAAGGAGTGTGGAATTATACAATATATATTACAGTATTAACTGGAAAAAAATGGGATTCTTAAGATTTAACCTGTATCACTCAGAAAATATGCAATATCTCTGAAACCAACATTTCAAAATACTAGTCAACATGTAAGTCAATCTGAATGATTCATATCAGATGTTGGTTAAACTGTTTAATAAACTCAAAACAAATGAAAGGTATACACCGCAAAACCAGCATGGAAACTTATTATAATGGAAGCTCTTCAGTAACCTGCTGAGAACAATACTGTTTTCCTTTAGCTATTTACTGTATAAAGTCACTTATTCAACTTCAGACTACATATCCTAAAACAGGCTTTAGTCAAGAAAATCTGCAATCTATACTTCAATCAATCAATCAGAATAGAGCTGGAAGGCACCTTGGATTTCTTCTAGTCCAACCCCCTGCTCAAGCAGGAGACCCTATACCAGGGGTGTCAAATCCACGGCCCGCAGGCCAGATGTGTCACACACAGGCCACACCTACCCCCGGTTTAGTGAAGGGGGAAAAAGACACGATACATCATGTGATGACGTGATGACGTAAGTTTGATACCCCTGCCCTATACCATTTCAGACAAGTGACTGTCCAGTCTCCTCTTAAAAACCTCCAGTGACAAGCACCCCCAACAACTGAAGGCAAGCTGTTCCACTGTTCAATTGTCCTCACAAGTTTCTCCTCAATTCCAGGCTGCTTCCCTCCTTGATTAGTTTCCCTCCATTGTTTCTTGTCCTGCCTTCTGGTGCTTTTTGAAAATAAGTTGACC
Source organism: Pseudoxyrhopus heterurus (assembly GCA_032468235.1). NCBI lineage: Eukaryota > Metazoa > Chordata > Lepidosauria > Squamata > Pseudoxyrhopus > Pseudoxyrhopus heterurus. The sequence continues at coordinate 624,408 of JANHJO010006433.1, read as the reverse complement.
CCCTCCTTTCTGTGGCAGCCTCTCACATACCGGAATACAGCTATCCTGTCCCCCAAGTCCTTCTTTTCTCTAGACTAGCCAAACCCAAATCTGCAACCATTCTTCCTATGTTTTAGTCTCCAGGCCTTTAATGATATTAGTTGCTCTTCTCTGCACTTTTTCCAAAGTCTCAATATCTTTTTTTGTAATGTGGTGACCAAAACTGGATGCTGTATTCCAGCTGTGGTCTTACTAATAAGGCTTTACAAAGCAGTACTAATAGTTCACGTTTATAAAACCGAGGACTGTATTAGCTTTTATTTCCAAACACTGGTGAGATGTGTGGGATAAATTCTAGACTAGAGAAACTAGTATCAATCACTTTAGGAGCCTTGGCATGTCTTTAAGGTCTGCGAACAGCCAAGAAACTGCTTTACAGATTATGTGCAAACTTATTATATTGATATTTCAAAATCTGGAACTACAACTCACATCACCGACCATGCCACATAGGAATGAGGAGTTGCTAGGAAGCAACAGATGTGGTGGCCACCTGATGGAGGATGGCTGTTCTCATGTAATCAGCAAAGACACAAAGGCAAGAGTTTTCTCCCAGCTCCTGCAACTGCTGAGGGTCTTTTGGTGCCAATTCCTCCTCCTTCAAGGACACGCCTAATTTACTCTTACGATCGCCCAAACAAGAGGCTATTCCGTACCAAGAGCAAGGAAGCCGCCATGCTTTTTACGCTGGCTTCACTTACTTATCTCTACAGAGGAACTTATACGATGGGAGTGACTTTTGAATTAATATCAATCATATAAAAGGTACAATTATTTGTTTAGAGGGCACTGAAAAAGGGAAAGACAGCCCCCCCCCCGTTATTTCCTCGGACCCGCGTCCACTCACCGCCCTCCATGGTGACTTAAACAATACTCCGATCGCAACTCCACCATTCACCAAGATGGCGACGGCGGTTCTAAGCCCTCCCAACGCATCTCAGTGCATTCTGGGAAATTCCCGGAGGAGGTTAAGACGCGTTACCGTGGCAACAGTGATGCCAGAAGCTGATATCTAGCCTCATGAGGGCATTTAAAAAAACCAGCCTTTTTCTCTATTTAAGCAATGGTCACATTTGCTAGATAAAGAAGCATTTTATATAAGTATTCCCACTGGCTCTTCACTGATATTTCTGTTGTACCATAAGGATTCCTAAGGCAACTTCATGATAGAATAAAATGCTTCTAACCACTCCCAAATCATGGCTCTTGGATATATTAAGTCAATTCCTGTGCTAAGGCTAAGGCATAATATAGATTATTTAGTTTTAGTTTAGCATGTTGGACGCTTCTCAGTAGTGATTTTAACATTTTGTAGTTATGGAAATGAATTTATAATTCTGTATAATATATGAGCCTGATCAGTAATTCAACCTCTGGCATCCACATTTTTAAAAAAATGCAGAAATTGGGAACTTGTTATTTTTACAGGTTTTTATATTTATTGCAGGGTGTTTACACATTTTAACCTTTATGTAAATGTGACAAGATTTTCATGATAGTATTTGAAAAAATATTTTTAAAATGTCGTTTTTGTCAATTGGAGACCATCTCATGAGCACACTTAGATCATAATCGAGATAGGTATAAAATGCCTTCCATTTTGCTGTGTGAAATTTTCTCTTGCTTTTTCCTCAGAAACCTCTGTTTGTTTGTTCGTTCATTTACTCATTCCATTTGTTTAGGCAGCCATTTCAATTCAGTAACTCTGGACAGCGAACAGTCATAAAAACAATTTAAACTGTTAACAGTTTAAACAATACAAAGCCCAAATTAAATACAAATAGCACCCAACAGATATTATTATCCATTGGTATTAACATAAGCAGGAAACAAGGCCCTTGACATACTCAGGACCCCAACACAGGTCTTCAAAGCCTTCCAGCAGGGCTATCCTAATCTTTGGAGGAAGAATGTTACAAATGGTATTAAAGTGTTAGGATTATAATTAAACATAAATACCAGTAGTTAACCTATGGTGAGATGCTAGATTTGACTGAAGAAGAATGCAAGAAAAGATTTGATATTAGAAGGATATACTTGTTAATGGCTTTTCTACATACAATTACTAGAAAGATTTAAAGTAAAAACAACTTTTGGTTTTGAACATTGTAAGAGTTTGAAACAGAACTGTGTACAAATAAGGAACATGTTATTTCCAAAATGTATAATGTTCACGTTTGTTGAAATTTGAAACAGAAGAACAAGTGACAGGATGATAAAATGGACTATTTTTTTGGTTACAACATATAAATGGAACAATGGGAGAATATGTGGCTGAAATGGATGAAAATTACATTACTACCTTAAAGAGAATTTTTATAAAAAGATCTTAGTATATGTCACCGAAAAAAATGTAGAATGTATAAAGGTACGTTGAATTTATACAGGAAATGTGGGGACATTTTACCATGCTATAAAAAAGGTGAAAAATGGATTCAGTTACATACATTCATTCAGGAGATTTTAAAGATTAATATCAATTGAAGCCAGAGGTGTTTCTTGTGAGATTGATTGAAAAACGTTGGAAAAAAGTTACAGAACTTTATTTTTATATGTGATAACTGCAATTAGACTATTATATGCACATCTATGGAATGACTTGACACTACCCACAATGGAGGAATGGATGGTGAAGATGATGGAACTTGCTGAAATGGCTAAATTGACAGCTTTGATCAGTGAAAAGACATCGATTTTATTAACTTTATTGCCATTTGGAAATTCCTTTTGGACTTTTTGTGTGAAACAGAAAAAATGAACTTGGATGTTTTTGTTAACTAGAAAGAATAGAAAACATGAAAGTAATGATGTAACCATTTACATTTATACTTCAGAAATTATTTCTTTATCCTTTTTTCTGCACTTTTGGTACTTATTTCTTTATTCTAAATATTAGCTTTTGTTAGTTTTTATCTTTCATGTTTAAAACTCCATTAAAAAAATTAAATGTGCAAAATGAAATATTTAGTCTTCCTCTATCTAGCCTCTGACATGTCAACAACTGTGGAATTAAAACTGTTTCTTTCCATAAACAGATTCAAAGCTTGATTAGCAAGGTTTTAAAGAATCAGTGTAATTCAATGGAGCCTGGAATTGGATTGTATTAAAGAAGAAAGTATTACACAGAAAAATCATAAAATTACACTGGTTGAAATTCACCTCTCTCAAAAGTGCAGGAATACTGTCTGTAATGCATTAAAAACAAATTTAGTTTGCCTTTTGTTTTACATCTCACCTTTTTCCTCTTTGGCTCCTCCTGTTTTTAAGTGTTCAAAGGGCAGAGCGATTTCAGATTTTTGTTAACAGGAGGCAATGTTAACTTTTTACCGTGACTGTGTCTCCTCCCTTTGCAATCATGTTTTTTTTCATTGTTCAGGTTTCATGTACTATTCGTCCAGAGGTCGAATTCTGAATGCTCGTAGGGAAAGAGAAGCAAGAGGCAGAAGTGAAACAGGGCAGAGACATACAAACCACTTAACATATTTTATAGATATATTGACTAAAGAGATAATCTTTGCTATCAAAATTATTTGCAAGCTATTTTTTTCCAAGAATTTTTGCAATCAACTTTTACTTTTACAACTAAAAGTTCTTACTCGGTGAACCTCTCAAGCCCAATGGCTGACCAATTTTTAAAAGACCTTGAAGATTCAGGTTTGAGGGAACCCTCTGAAATGAGACCTTTGGTGATCAAATGGATTGAAGAGCAGTTTCCAGGAGTCAAGTCAATACCAACACAAACCCTCCAGCAGTGGATGGAAGATAAACCAGGAGAGCTTCTCCTTCTTGTAAGTTGCTTTCTCCTTTGCTGAATCATTGTCTTTTCTATTGGATATGCAGAAAGTTTTCCAAGTTAAGGTTATATCAATTGATAGAATAGACATGTAAAGCTACCATGTCACATGAAATACTATGCTGGCAAATCTTCAGGGTTTTCTTATTTCTTTCTTCAGATTGATTCATATCATTTCTGTAACCTACCAGCATTCAAGCTTCCTGGTTTTATTTTCTGAGGTTTGGTAATACAGTATAACAATTGTCAGGAGAATGGACCTTTGAGTAACTGGCAGTAGAGATAGCAATAGCACTTAGACTTATATATTACACCATAGTGCTTCATAGCACTTTCTGGACAGTTTACAATGTCAGCATATTGCCCCCAACAATCTGGGTACTCATTTAACTAACCTTGTAAGGATGGAAGGCTGAGTCAACCTTGATCCTGTCAGGATTGAACTCTAAGCTGTGGGCAGAGTCAGCCTGCAGTATTGGATTCTAACCACTACACCACCAGATACATGAGAGGTTGCAATCTTATTTTTGCACGGGAAGGAGGACTTCCTTTTAGGTGGCAATCTAACCAAAGAATCCAACTGACAGCTTTTGGCCCTCCAAACTATCTTATTTTTAATACCAGATCAGCTAGTGATTAAACAGTTGAAGCAATGCTTAAGTAAACATTAATAATTTGGAAGAACATAATTTCAGAGTTTCCCAAATCTCTGAAAGAAAATGCAATGCTCCAGACAAATCACAAGATGGCGGTGGTCTGCTACTATTCCCCAAGTCACTATAAAGAGTCTGGAGAAGGTTCAAATCAGATTTCTAAAGAAAAATTCTTTATCAACATACCCTGAAAAACAATTGAACAGTGAAAATAACTTGTACAGGAAAATAAAGGAAGTAATACTTAGCACACCACAGAAAATAGAAATAAACAATATAAATGGCTGGATTATACAGGTACGTTTTACCTATTTCTACATTCCTGAAGTGAATAGCTCCTGGTTCAGTTTTCTGGGCTTCCAAATTCCAAATGTGTGCAGGGGGAAATGATTGCCTCCTCCTTTTCCATCTTTTTGCCACAGACTTTTCTATTTAAAAAACAAAATGTTCTCTACCTTCAGCAGTGGAAGGTAGAGTCTGAGATAACCTGTATGTGACATAGTGCAAGTCTTTTGCACATGGGGATGTGAATTGTGAATCTGAGTCTGCAGTTGTCCATGCAGGCTAAATTCACAAGAACATCCTCGATAAAAGTGCCATCATCCTGAAATGTATTATAGAAACAAAGCTGAGAGGAGGTGGCTTGAGTTAATCCCTAACAGCTCCTCTGAATTACTCCGTGATTAGTGGTGTGATGGTAGTCTACAGAAACTGCATCTCACTAACTGGAAGTTCCATTCAACAGTCTGCTGATTTCTCTGGTTAGCTGGATGGCAGGAACATTAACACTGTTAATGTATTCTCCATCCCACTGCATAGTCTTTTTTCCGAGTTAGCCAGAATGACTTCTGGCAAGACAGTTAAATATTCTAGATTTTGCTTGCCTTGAGGGATTTCAGAGCCATCATGAACTTGCAGCCACTGTTATCTGGCCTGCACATGCAGTAGAACCCATGCTGGATTTGGTTTGCTTTTGTTAGGACTTTAAAATAATCCAGGTCAGGAAACAGTCTGCACATGTTTTCCTGGAATTATACTTTGCTGACCTAGGCTATAGTAACAGAATCATGAAAGCCTGACTGCATTTGCCCATATCCCAGTGATTTAGGGAGGAGTCAGTCTGAAGCTCTTTCTCACAATTTCTGTTTCCTGGGCTTAAAGCACATTTTTGTGACCATAGTCTCTGCTTATCCTAGCCTCTCCCAGATCATCTCTCTAGTTCTCTATCCCTGTTTAGTTGACTGCTAGAGTCAGTGATTTAAAGGATCTTTCTGTAACTCTGTTGTCGTGAGTTGATGGCTGCCATAAATTTCTGCTGCAATTGAGACAGCTAAAATGGCTTAGCCAAAAAATCTGATGGATCTGGTTTCCTAAAAGTGAATTTCCATCTTGTCTATTAGTAAAACGGTTGGATACTGGCTGAACTGTAAAACACAAAATGTCTAGGGTAAATAACTTTGTAACATGTTTCCTCTTCCTTCTAGCAGAGGTAAGTAGATGTCTTCAGCAGCACAAAGCAAAGAATCAGATAGGTGTAAGTTGCAGCGCAGGTGGAGGAACTCTTGGAAAGTCAGATCAAAAATGAAGTGAGGCATATTTAAGTCTCATGTGAAATCCTATTCCATGACAGTGGATACAGAAGGACTATTTCTTTGTATCTATTGATACAAGCTCTATAAGGCTGACAAACTCAAACACTAGGATTTTCAGAAAGGTTTTTATTGGCAATGGTAACAACCTTGAAAGCCTGTCAGGGCAAGTGGGCTGCTCAACATATGCCTAGCATTGGGAAGGAGTTACTCGGAGCCTCTTTCTCACACTTCCCCCCTCCCCTGTGCTGAGATCCCTCTTTTGCAATAATCCCATTTCCTCCTCTCCTTTCCCAGAACCTGTTAGACATTCCATCATAGTTGTGTCTGCCCAAAAGATGCCAGTGATGCTTTTTTAATATTGTGCAGTATCTCTTCCATCAACATGTTGCAGGGAAGACAACAGTGAGAAGCTCACAATGAGAAATTTTCATTGTCCTTTGGTGACAAAGTTGAGCAAGACATAAGTTAGAATTGGGGTATCAGGACAGGAGAGGGCTGTACCCACTTGCTCAATTCTTGTTCCACCCAGCTGATTAAATCAAACAGTTTGTGCCTAGCTCATGGTTAAGGGAGATGTCAGATCCATTCCTACCTGCTTAAAAGAAACCTCGTTGTAATGTCTTTGCTGAAAAAGGCCTTTTTGTGCCCAGAAGATCTCTATAATTGTAGACTAACTTCAAATATTCCTTTCCTAAGTATGATGATCAAGGAAGAAGTGGCCTTGCAGTTCCACGCACAGATAGTCCTCAACTTACAATGGAGTCTGTTAATTACCGTTGCAAGTCATGATTTCATTATGTGAGGTGTCCACAGAATCACTTCGCTTAACAACCTTCATTCCTGCTCTTCCCAATGCAGGGATTAAGTGACCAAGCAGAGATTAAGTGACCAAGTAACCATTAAGCCTTGGTTACCTCAGCAGTGGGGGAGGCCTGGGAGAACTAATGCAGGCTTAGGCTTGCACTGCACCACCTCCCCAGCTTACACATAGCCTCCTCTGGGTGTCCCAAGGCCTCCACCACCCCTGAAGCACCCCGTGCTCCATTTCCAGCTTCTTGGGATCTCTTTCTGGAAGCAGCCATTCCACCACGCAGCCTTCTTACAGAGTGGAGGCCGCAGGGCTCCTTCCCAGAAGTGGGCACCTTTGTGGCCATTCCACAAATGGCTCCCATTTCAGGGACAGCGCTATATGGCCTACACTGTACAGGGAGGCAGAGCAACTTGTTCTCCTTTGCCAATGCAATCTCTGGAGCTTAACAGTTTTTAAACTATATTAAATAATTAAGTGATTAAGGGTAACTAATTCATTTTTCATTAATGCTTTCCAAAGAAAAGTATTTTTGTCAGTTTTAAACTAGAGTTATCCCAAAGAATCAGATTCTCATGACAGTTGTCACATTTTTCTTATTCTTACATGTATGTATTTATTCTCTCTCTCTTTGTGCACACGTATAAAATTTATTATTACATTTATATGCTACCCATTTCATTTTCATCCATCTCTTAATATCCTGTTGTGTGCTGTACAGTTTATCTGTACTGTACAGTTTCAAATATTACTCTCTTCCAAGCAAGATATATTGCTAGAAATATCCGCAAGTTTTTAATAATATGAAAAAAAAATATTTCCACAAATTATTTAATACCAACTGGTAAAATACTGAATTTGTTCCCATTTTTGTATATCTAAAGTATTGACAGCATGGCTACATCATCTCTGCAAATCTAAATAAAAAACTCATTACATTGTTAATATATCAACTTATTTTCAGTTTTTACCCTCTGAATACATTGGATATCACCAGACTGTTGTATTAATCTCAAAGTTTTCAGCACCATTATTTTATTTGGCAAAAAGAAAGGACATATATCAAAATGACATATTAACAGTATTCTGAAATGACATTTCATTGCATTTTATTTGCATATTTGCAGTATCAGTCCTGCTTTTCTTCACTAGAGTATTTGGGTTTCTGTTGGTAATTTCTCAAATTTCCCTGTACTTGTCAGCTTCACTTGCTTTCGCCTTTGACAGAAGAAAGGCAGTTTCAGAGAGGTGATAATGCCACCCAGAATCAACTGACAGTGAGATGGGAGGCATATACATTTAATTTAATAAATGAATAAATTATTGTGGGAAGGAATTGCCAGCTTCCAAACCAGACATACATATGAACTTTCCAAGTGTATTCATTTAGCCATTGTGTAAGACAATGTTGAACTAGATGGGCTGAAAGGCTTAATTCAACAAAGCTTTTCCTACATTCTTACATTCTTCTGTTGCCTAGCAGGTAATTTCTATCAGCCCATTCAGCAAGACCTAGCTAGCACAATCATGGCAGGATCTGTTTTCCTCCTGCCAACTGCTCTTTTTGCTTTAATGGCTTCCCATATATTTCTTGAGTTCACATTATTCCAAGTGAGATGCGGGAGAGGAACAGGCAACCATCCTAAATACAGACAGTTGAGAACCCAGATTGTTGGGGGCAATATATGCTGACACTGTAAACCGCTTAGAGAGGGTTGCAAGCCCTGATAGGCGGTATATAAATACAGTGCTATAAATACAGTGCTATTTGAATTTTGATCACATGGTTATGGGGATTCTGCAAAGGTCGTAGGTGTGAAAATTGGTCCGAAATCACTTTTTTCAGTGCCGTTGTAACTTCGAACGGTCACTAAAACGAATTGCTGTAAGTCGGGGACTCCCTGCCTAGAGCCAAGCGTGTCTTTTGTTTTAGGCACCCGATCCAGGGATCAATAATTTACGTATAAAATAAAAACTGTTTAATCTGCACTGGGCCGCACTTCCTACCCAAACAGATTTAACACAGCCACTTTGCTGGCTTTGCAAAACGTCCTGGGGTCCCCCCAAACCAGCCTTTTTTTTTTTGCTAAGCCTATTAAAAGAATATGTAGATTTAGTTAATGACGTGCAAGGAAAACATGCAAATTAGCCAAACGGTCTTTGTCTGGCCCTTGGCATTCCTCAAATTGTTCGCCCCCGGGGAGGCCCCGAAATTCACACAGCGGAAAGCGGCTCAAAGTCAACAAAGAAACCAAAACCATTCCATCTTTTTCTGCACACACACACACACCCTTAAAAATACAGCTGGTTTCGGTTGGGTTTCATTCTGGAGTTGCTTTAAAAAAAGAAAAAGAACTAGCAAAACACTAGTATGCAATGGAAGGAATGTTAAAACGCTCTGCAAAGAAGCATTCTTCATTGGTCCCAAGTTCAGAAAATAAAAAAGGAGGTTTTGTTTTCTGCAAGCAGCGATGACCGTGGAGGGTTAAGATCAAAGCATTTTTTGGCTTTCCTCTGGGACTCGACAAAGTGGAAAAAAAGAGGAGTGGGAGACAGATCAACTCAAATCTGGGGGAAAAAAGGAGGGGAAGGGGGTTTTCATATTTGGAATTCCTTCCATTTTTTTGCAAGGACGGGTCTGGAGGCTTTCGGGCCCCGGGATGCCTCGTTGACAGCCAAGGATTAAACCACCTTTTGGGAAAAGAGTGGGCAGTTGAGGGGGTGGGTGGGAGAGTGCCAGGATAGCCGTGTTGCGAACGCCACGTCGCGCACATTCTCTTCTATAATTCATGAGGCATGAAATTGCTTCAAATATATTATTTGGCTCTGGACCAAATCAACCTTCATTTTACCAGTTAGAGAGCAAAACAAATCCATGGCCTCCGAACTGATCCGGCTAATGTCTTCGTTTCATGGCTATCCCGGACTCTAAAGGCTTTGTTTACTTCCCTCGTTCCACCGTAGCCGATGTCTACGGGGCATTTTGAGCCAGTTTTGGACACGGTTTCAAAGGTTTCGAATCGTGCTTGTTATTAAGGGTTGAAGCGATTGCCTCTCTGTTCGGAGGAGGAGGAGGCTGCCCTACGAGAAGACGGGGTAGCAATAGCAATAGCCCTGTATTTATATACCGCCTATCAGGGCTTGCAACCCTCACTAAGCGGTTTTACAATGTCAGCCTCTTGCCCCCAACAATCCGGGTCCTCATTTTACCGACCTCGGAAGGATGGAAGGCTGAATTGACCTTGGAGCTGGTGGGATGAGATTTTTGGGGGGTTCAGCTGTTCTCTTGAGTGCAATACCCCAAAGCTGACTTTCTTTTTTTATTTTACAAAAAAATGTTAGATGATCCCCCTACTCATTCAATCACTC
>JANHJO010006433.1:527570-537650 GCA_032468235.1 Pseudoxyrhopus heterurus | reverse complement strand
AAATTGCAGGCAGCTGGGAGCTGAATACTTAATTACAAGTACAGCGTTACTTAACCAGCTGAGCCACCGAGGCCCTGTATTCATGTGAAGTTCAAAGCATTTCTTCCACATCATTTCAAAGGGTGCATAGAACTAATTTGCACAAATAGGGATTATGTTCTTCAGGTCATCCACTATTTTACCTGCTTGAATCAATGTTTTGGACACAGCCTCATTATGAGCATTGCTCTGCTGCCCGCCGGGAGAGTTTGGCACAGTTGGCGATCCAATCATTTCTCCTGCAAACGTTTCCGATACTCTAGTTACCGCAGTAACAGGCTGGTGGGGCATCCGCGAAGACACGGCTGGAGCATGTGCCTCAAGAGAAGAATCTGAAAAGTGAAGAGAAGAGTGTTTCTTGGTTGAGCCTAGCCAGGGCTGGTGAGGAAAAGAGCAAAACTACATTGGGATTGTGTTTGTTTGTTTGTTTAATTTAAAATTCTACACTGTCTCAAATTTTCCAGGGAATTCTTATTTCTAAATACTATTTTTTCTTAGAATAATATCATTTAAGGAAAGTTCAAACGCCACAAACATGAGACTCCTTTAAGCAAAGTAAATAAATGGCCAACTAATTGCCTGATTAAAACATATAAACCACAAGAACACCAATCTCCAACTTTTATCTGACTGGATAGTCCAATAAGTTCCATTTTTGATGTTTATTGGGGTATGTTCAGATACGGAACCAAGAAAATCTATGCTTTCATCGTGGACTTTCTTTTACTTGTTTAAAAGACATCCATGGCTTTGTTTATGCTGCCTTTTCAATAAATAAAGGAAAATATTTGTAGTTCAGGGCTGAAATGAGGCATCCTTGGTACTCTCTGAGCTTGATTGTTTGCAAGAAAACGTCTGCCAGAAAACAACCAAGCTCAGAGAGCACCAAGGATCCCACTTCTCAATAAATGTCTTATTTTAAAAATGGATCAATATTTATCTGGGAAATCATTCCTATATACCCACTCCCCATTTAATGACTAGTTCCATTCCAAAGACCAAGTTGTTAAGCAAAATGGTTGCTAAATAAACACATAGAGGTAGTCCTCAACTTATGACAACAATTGAGCCCAAAATTTCTGTTGTTAAGTGAGACATTTGTTAAATGAGTTGTTGTTAAGTGAGATGTTTGTTAAGTGAGTTCTGCCCCATTTTACGACCTTTCTTGCCACAATTGTTAAGTGAATCACTGCAGTTGATAAGCTAGTAACCCGGTTGTTAAGTGAATCTGGCTTCCCCATTAACTTTGCTTGTCAGAAGGACGCAAAAGGGGATAACATAACCTTGGGACACAGCAAAGGTCATAAATATGAACCAGTTGGCAAACATCTGAATTTTGATCACATGATCATGGAGATGCTGTAAAGGTCATAACTGTGAAAAACGGTCATAAGTCACATTTTCAGTGCTGTTGTTTGAATGGTCACTAAGTGAACTGTTATAAGTTGAGGACTACTTGTAATTGAGAGAGGAAGCTGCTCCAAAAACAGTGGTTGCTGCCATCTTATCCAAATAAAGTTCTTGTACAGCTATGGTAGCCTTATTCTCACTCTGGCATGCATTTTTGTCAGGCATACTAAATTTGGTTGTAAACGTGCACGTTGTTCAGAAAATATTTTTTTATTACCATCGTATTTGCTAATGATTGCTAAACAAAGGTAGTTGCTAAATACGATACTAAATAGGGTACTATCTATGATGGTCTTAATCACATCTTTAAAAGAATAACTCTCTTCTGAAACATGAAATACTATTTCAGTTTGAACTATTATAAGTTGTTACTAGAATACTGGCCATCCACCTGGGCTTAAGCTCAATGTGGTAAACGTTAAAATATTTAGTGATTTACAAGATACTCTTTATTTCATCCCTAGCCTAAATGGATATTTTTCTTCTTGTAATCTAGGCAGGGGGAAAAAAAAGAGTGAATCAAACTTCCAGAGCCTGTGCAACATCACTCCAAAAGCCAGTTTAACTTTCACCACATCAGAAACAGATAAAGATTTATGTTCTCACTAAAAGGACTTCCTTTCCTTACCTCCTGACAACTGATGCCCATTTTCAGTTATGGCTGAATCAGGAGTTCTTTTGCTCATAAAGTTCTTTTCATCCTCAATGTCCAAACTCTGCAAAAGCAAAAAGATAAGTGTACACTGTTACAAGCATTTAGTTGTGGGGTAGAAAACACTAGAGAGCAGATGGCTATCCCAGATTGGAAACCCACCCATAAGTTCCCAGTTTGCCAAAAGGAAGAGAGCGCATTGCACTGTTGAAAGGGAAGAGAAGTGCCTAGAGTAGACTGACGAGAATTTGCGGCTGTGCTCACAAAATACACAAAGCTAAAAGAACAAACTTTATTATGGCTTAGTCAATTCTGGGAACCCAGCCAGTTGTAATTTACATACCCTGGTTTATGGCTTACAGTGGGTGTTTTATTTAATAAAATATGGGTTATACAACCTATGGATTAATGCAAGATGTGATCTAAGTAAGTGGCTTAAAGCCATCCCACCAGAACGTGTACTTATGTTTTTGTAGCTCCATTTGTTTAAAAAAAGATTGGGGAGGGAAGATAACATACAGTATGTATGAGGTACTAGTAATGTTATTAAATCAAAATCCATCTCCTCTGAGGCCAAGAATAAAAGCTGTTCCCCAGCATACATTTGATTTGTTTTCCTGTAAATCAACTACTTTAGTTCCTCAGTTGTAAATTTTAACTGAATTTCATCTACTCTGTTTGACAATACCCCAGTAAGATTCTTCTGTACTATCCTTAATAACATCTGACTAAAAGGATGCAAGTCTGGTCTCAAACCAGCATTGTCCATCCTAAAAGAGAGGTACTGAAGGCGGCTGGACTTTGCTATAGATTAGCATTACTGGCTAAATCTGGCTTAAATTCATCACTATGAAAGGTTGTGGCATTTAAAAATGAGTATTTGCAGCCCAGATAGAGTGTTATTGCCATCCATTCATATTTTACACTTGTGGGAAAAGAGCAGGCAGAGCTGGAGGGGGAAGTGGAGTTAAGCATGTCCTCAGCTTAGAGTCGTTAGGTTCCCACAAGTGGTGCAAATTCAACCCATCCTGAATTCCACTGACCCTTATCCTGCGCCAGTTTAGTCAGCTAGATTTTTGTCTATAGGCTTGAATAAATCTTCTATGCTGCAATCTAATGAACAATCCTGATTCTTTGTGCCTGACAACACTTACTGCTACACCAAATCATGTCCCGAGAAGCGAAGTCTCTGAAACAGAGGCCGTTTTGAACCACCCAAGAAACAGACATGCTTATTTCTTAATTTACAAGCAAGGGCATCTATAGGGAGAGATGAGAGAACTGAAGATGGCTGCTTTGACCAAGCAATCAAAGCCTCACACTTTTCAATAAGCAGTAATGCATATTAGAATGGGGTGGGGCTTCGATCATACAGTCACAGCTGCATCTTGACAATTTTTTAATCTACAATTTGGATTAAAACAGAAAAGATCAATAGAGAAGATAAACAAATCATCATTTGCATAATCTAAACCACAACTAAAAACCATGAATCTCAATAGTTATACATAAACTGAGGATCTGAACATTAAAAACCAAAGAACCAATTCAATGTGCAGAAGAATACAGTGGCCAAAGACATGATGGAACAACCATTTGGAAAGGCAGGAGAGGAGGGGGCATTTGAACACTTGGGGAGGGATTCTATTATGAGGAGGGGTCAGCAACGGAAAACAAATGCTCTTATAGATTACAACCTCCAATTGAACAAATACAGGAAAAGCCCCAACTGATTATGCACCTTATTGGGTTCCTGTCAGAAAATAGGAAAATTAATTCCACAAGCCTGTAACAGAATCTGATAAGCTTGCAATCACAACTCTACAAATTTCCCTCCCTATCTACATCTCTGCAGCGTTTTTGCTATCTATAAAATAAACCAGAGGAAAAACACATGTGCAAGTTGTTACTAACATTATTGCTGTGATGCCCTTCAGAGACAAGTTAGTTATAGTTTATTCAATAAAACCCGATCTTACAAGCTGTGGTTATGCAGATGTACCCATTATCTGATTTTCAAACTAATACTCTTTATATATTTAAAAATTAATTTCAAATATGCAAAATCCAGGATTTAAACACTTTATTCCTCTTTCTCTTCTAATTCCAGCCCGAAACAAATGACCACAAAATGACCTGCAGAACTATAGGCTATCAGACCAAAACTTACATCATACTACAAAAAGATACATTACTTCCAAAATGCATATATATGGAGTTCGGGTTTGGCTTTAAACCTTACTCCTGACACTGAGGGAACAATTACAGAAGATCTAAGAATGTGCAGAGCATTTTCTCTGTAGCAACAGCTAGGTTGTCCATTTCTGTATTCATAATATCAGCTCAGGAAACAATGGATAGGATACAAGAGAAACAGTGATGGTTGTTACAGCTACACATTATGCTTCCTTCTAAAGTGCCTTTCATGTTGAGAGCCAGGTAAAGTAAAAGGAGCATTTGAGGCAGCAAAACAAGTGAAATGGACTGGTGACCATTGTATTGCAAGCAGCAGATGACAGGAGCTCTGAGTAATGTCTTCTACTACCTAGACTTAGGGACTATAGAGGCCATTAATGGTGGGATCCTCTTCTAGTCAGTCGCTCAAAACTCAGAGGAAAATCTCAGATGGCCAGGTCAGCTCTTAATCCATTCTTTTCCACCTAATAGCATCAAGTGAGATTGTGATGAGGCCCATAATGGTGAAATAAAACTTCACTCAACAGCAACATTCCTAGAACATTCATAAAAACTAGTCTAGAGCCAAAATAAGCCAAGGGAATATGATTAGCTCTCCTAGTTCTGAGCAGGCATCCAAACCAGTCTGATCTTTTTCCTTCTTGTGCAGAAAGTTTAACTACAGCTGTTTCCAAGTGTGAAGGATCATCACACATCACGGTGAGATTAAAATGCTGGAGTTAAGCTCCAACCAACTTGGGAATCACTCACGAGACCATCATAGATTTACAGGAACAAAATACGCATCCCTCAAAAATCCTTACTTCATATCCCATTGCAGCTGTCAGCCTTCAGTGCCACTTGGCGTAACATACACCAGGACTATTCCCCAGCAAAGCCATTAATCACATTGATAGAAATGGAGAGGATGTTTATTGCACTTGATGGCAGTTCAAGGGAGCTCCAGCTGCCAGTGCTCTTTCTCTTCTCCCCAAGGCCAGGAATGGGGCCTAGCTCCTTAGGATGACATCACTGTTAAATAGTCACGACATCCACCATAGTTCCAAGCCGCAGCCACCTGAATAATACAGCACAGAGACAGTGCACTGCTTCCCTGCTTGAGCTCAAAAAATCCACACCAGATTCTGGCTGGAGGCTGCACGAAGGAGGAAAACGTCCTAGCCAAGGAGATAAACAATGGAAGTCAGACTTTAGACTGGTTGTTCAGCCAGATTTTAGTCTGTTGACTAAAAGAAACCTTGAGAGACAACTTTGTGAAGAAGGACAGACCTGAACAGCCATTCCACTTATTGGCATGATGTTGGAGGCTCTGGGCAATTAAGAGCATAAGGAAAATGCATCAGTAATGGTACTTCATCACTTACTCTGGTGGTCCAGATCACTGCCAACCATGTGGCTGGGTTTATACAATATGCTCAATATTAACATTGATTAAAAAGACACAGTTGCTCTGTTTGAATAACATGCTATATTCAAACAACCAAAGTGTATTTACCTTAACATAATGTGTCACCAATGATACTTAGAAATAGGATTACTATATCTGGGTTGAAAAAGTCAGAATGACTATTAGATGGCAGCAAGGACTCAAGAGTTTCCAGGATCACTCTGCTGCCATCCATTAGTCATATGAATTCTGGCAACCTTGATATGGTAGAACAACGGTACTAAAACAAGAATTAAGAGGACCAAAGGATAGCCTGCCTCTCCCATTTCATTTGTTTGAGATTCTTATTTGTTCCTCCCGGTTTCTAAAGGAAAGAAGAGATATAACTGGAATTCTGGGTGCTCTGAACTTGTTTGCTTGTTTGCAGACGTTTCATTATCTAATGAGACAACTTTCTTAGTAGAAGCATAAACAATATAATAGTATTAATAAGTAATAATAGTTATTGACTCACTATCTTCTCACTTTTTAGCTTATAACTTGCTTTTTCATTCACAAAACACATTTTAATCTGTATTTTGAATTTGTATTTTAATTTTAATACAATTAAATGTAATTTTAATTAAATAAAATTTAATTAAATAAATAAAATTAAATACAGATCAATGCAGTATTTGTTAAAACCTATTCAACTAACAATTATGAATTTGATCAAAAACATGAATCTTGGCATTTTCCAGTTCTATGAACTCAATTGTTATCCAGCTTTATTCTCTTTAGATTCCTCCGAGCACAAGATAGTCAAATGGTGAACTTAGAATTCATATAAACTAGGAGAGTTACCACATTTGAGCATTCACACTGAAGATAATTTTGTCTCCTGGTGACAAAGAGCTTTTTTTTTTTTACAATATCCTTGGAAGTAGTGTTGGGCACTCTTGGCTCCCTTAATTTTATTAACACTTCAAACAATACTGGTATTGCATTTGTGAGTTAGTAATGGATAGCTTGGCACATCAATAAATACTCATGGCTGAAGCTTCTTCCAGATCTTGGCTGCAAAAATCAGATTTCTTAGAGGCTCCTCAGTGGTTATTTGAATTTTTTGCAGTCACGCTCTAAGCAAAAAGAACAGCCCTTCATTTCCAGGTGATACCCGTATTTCCCCAAAAATAAGATGGGGTTTCATATTATTTTTTGCTCCAAAAGGCGCATTAGGGTTTATTTTCCAGTTAGGTTTTATTTTGGAGAAATACGATACTAAATGCATCTGTCTGGTTGATGATCTTAACTGGGGCTTATTTTTGGGATAGGGCTTATATTACAAGCATCCTGAAAAATCATGCTAGGGCTTATTTTCCAGTTGGGTCATATTTTGGCGGGGGAACACGGTAGCTGTGCTAACTGTATTTTCACAACTGCAGCTAATACTCCAACTGTGGCCCTTCCCCAGCTAGTCAGTTTATCAATGATTTGATGACATCTGTCTTGACTTGTACATAATGGGCTTCTCGGGGAGTTTATAGGAATTTGGCCAGAGTATTTGGTCAGAGAAACAGAGAAATTTAGGAAATCCCCCAAATTACTTTGCTGGCCATTCCCAAAATATGCATAACTCATTTCTAAATTAAAACATAAAATGAAAAGGGTTAAATGGGAGGGGAGTCAAAACCCCTTGAAACTGGACTATGGCAGCTTTTTCCCCCTTAGTCAAACACACCAGCTTCACTGAGCAGAAATTAGCAAAGATAACCTAATGCATAACCAACCTTCAGAATTCAACCACCACAAAATAGGATGAAGGCCACTAGTTGATAGGGCTTTCAAAAACATTATTTAGGGAAAGAAGGGGATCAAGTCACCATTACTAACAAGAGAGCTATCTGGAACCTACTCTGCAGAGAGCATACTGAATGGTTAATGAACAAACTCAGCTGCTAGGTAGTCAATTGATCTAGTTAAAGGTGATATATATATAAATGCTGCCAAATACTATGGGTAGTTCAAACGTGGTAAGAGCCAAGGGGTTGTTGTTTTCCTGCCTTGTTGATGAAATTTTTAAATAAGCCCTGTGAGTTGCCTCAACAGCAGGGATCTTGCTACTATATATTCTCATGGTCTGGTGCTTAAATCCAGCTTACTCACGCTTGGTAGAGAATGGTGCATATATGGCACAGGTACAAATAAGGCTGATAACATTCTCTACTATGCATGTAATGTCTGGTGAGTCTTGTTTTAGCTATGTTTCCTTTCGTTGTCCGTCTAATTAATTTTTGTTATTTTTCTGTCTTATTTTTTTCAGTGTTGCTTAGCCTAAAAGAAATAGCACGAAAGCTCTGTCTCAAAGGTGCCTTTTCAAAAGGCAAATGGACTTTTTTTGTTTTTTCCTTGAAGACGTTTGAGCAAACCAGAACTGAAGCTTCTTGGATAAGAAGCGAAACGTCTTCAAGGAAAAACAAAGAAGGTCCAAGTGCCTTTTGAAAAAGCTCCTTTCAGAAAATGATGAACTGGATGACTGAGAATCTCCACAGACAGACAGGTCCATCTGTTTCCCCTACCTAATTTCTATAACATTTGGCTTCATAAAGATTTTACAAAGTCCCGCCTACCACCAGAGTCAATTTGGGAATATTGGAGGAATATATTGAGATTGTGAGAGTAGAGGCATAAGTATATGAGTGTTGCCAGAAAGAGAATTAGTAAATCCAAAAAGGAAAGATAAGGAGTGCTGTTCTCTCAAGTTTGAAAATTTCCAGTTTGAGAAATGTCCTTGGTATATGATGGATGCAGACACCATGTTCCAAACCAACACACATTCTTCTATTTACAGGCTAAATAAATGACTGATGGTTTATGGTTCAAGTCTTTCCAATTATTACATCTGCCATCATCAGCCCAAACTTAGAAAATAAACTCACAGGATCCCACCAATCTTCATAGAGTTTAGGAGGCAGCTGGCTGCAACACCAGATCAGATTAGGATCTGAACAGTATATACATTATGTTGTATCCTGGAGTACATTTAAAAAAGAGAGAGAAAAATTACTTGGAGTATATGTAGGGTGTCTTTCTCCTATCATAATCATGACCTCCAGTTCAACCCCTGGCATTACGCTGACAGAATTATTTGCAAGGCAGATCTATGCAAAGAGACATCTTTGCTGTGTTTATACAGTACAGCATACTTAACCAGGTCATTAGAAGACCTAATGGCTGCATTTATATAATGTATAAATCTTGGTTAATGTTTTCATAGCTTAGTGTGTTGTGCAAATGCAGATATTTGGGATAGGTTATGGTTGAAAAATATATTTCAGACCCCTCAAATGGGCTCCTTTAGAAAATGGGTTGGGTGTGTTGTACAAACACAGTCCAGTATGTGGCAAGTTACCCTCAGGCTGATAGGTGTGGACAAAGCACTCCAGCAGACAATATTTTTCCATTTTTGAAAAGAGGTATGTAGGACACGTAATGGTAAAAGTCTCCTGCTCCTTTCAGACAGCTCTTAAAGTAGAGGTAAACAATCTAAGATACAAGACTGAATGTTATTTTTGGCACCAGAAGCACCTTCCCACTGTTCTCTAGAAACTGTAGAGCAATTCACAAAACACATGGAAAATGGTATCTAAAATCTTATATAGACTTATCCTACTTTAAAAGAAAACTGAACCTCAGTCACCAGGGAAAGACGGGAGGGGGAGAAAATTGTTTCCCTTCCTACTTTACATTACCGCAAAACCTATTGTAGCCTTTGCCCCTTCGAAGCAAGTTAAGGGTAATTCCCAAATTACCAAAAACTACCTATCCTGGTTTTAAGTCTCCTGGTTGGATTTTGAAGAAGCAGGATAGGAAGAGAATTGATGCTTTTTAACTTGAATGCTGAAGAAGATTTCTGAGAATACCACGGACAACCAAACAACTCAAACCAATGTATCATCAAACAAATCAACCTGAAGTTCTCACTCAAGGCACAAATGACTCAAATTATCTTACTTTGGACACATAATGCAAAGATCTTACCCTCTAGAAAAGGTTCTAATGCTAGGAAAGGGTGGAAGGAAAGAGCAGAGGATAACTAGCAGCAAGGTGGATGGATTCAGTGACAGTGGCAATGAGTGCACTGTTGGAGACCTAGAACAGGGGTGTCAAACTCAAGGCTTGGGGGCCAGATCCGGCCCATGGGGTGTTTAGATCTGGCCTGCGGGGCCACCCTGGAAATAGTGAGGGACTGGCCTGTGGTACTTCTGCCAGAGAAAATGGAGCTTGGGAGGGCTCCGCCTGGGCTTCGTTTTCGCTGGCAGAGGGCTAGCAATACAAACTAAAAACAAAACAAAAGGAGAAATGTTTCCCCTTTTGCATTTGAGCATCCAAGAAGGGACAGGAAAGGAGAAAGGGA
>JANHJO010006433.1:391429-404669 GCA_032468235.1 Pseudoxyrhopus heterurus | reverse complement strand
TAAGCCGACTCGAGTATAAGCGCTGATCGGCTTATACTCGGGTCAATAATTTTACCCAGTTTTCCTGGGTAAAATTATGGCCTCGGCTTATTCTCGGGTCGGGTTACACTCGAGTATATACGGTAATTTCTATTTGTTTTTAGAAATCTCCCTTTTCCTCTTGTAATTGCAAACATTTTGAAATTCCTCCTGGGACAATAAATTTCTAAATCTTGGCAGAATATGGGCTTGCAGATGTTTCATAATTCTGGTATTTAGTTTTTAGTTGTCAACAAGGCGATATAGTACTTTAGTTTAAAAATAACATTGGCAAACAGTTCTGTTTCTGTAGACTTATAATCTGACTTGTAAATAGAGCAGGAGCTTTACCAAAAGTTTTCAACAAGTTATGTTCCACATTTTTAATTAAATACAAAGAGGTTTTAATATAAACCATACACATTAACTAAACATGTTTATTGTATATAAGAAATTGAATCTAGAAAACATTACTTTATAATGTTTAATTTTAAGCTGAAGTCCAGGACTTCTCCAAATGTTACTAAACTACAATTCATAAAACCCTAGCCAACAATGAAAAATGTTAGAAATTGAAGTTCAATTAATAATTTAGGGTTATTGGTTTCCTATTTCTGCTTTAATCAGTATTTCCATGTGAATAGTACTACTCATTAAATATTCAATACTGTACAGTAAACACTTTATAAAAAACCAAAAAACCCTATAAGAATAAAAATCATACAATGAAATTTGAGAATTACATTAATATTATATGGTGACAAAACACTGTACTATGTTTAAAACCCTGCTAGTATCTAAAAAAAATGCTGTATAGAGAAGGTTTTACAGGTCACTGCACTGCTATCACAGATACTTTTTCAAGCACCTGCCAAGCTAATCAATTAAATTGATAGAATTTATGAAATTTCTGATGACAGTCATAAATAATAGCCAGGTCAATATAGAACAAAGTGATCCTTTTAGATATCTTAGCCTCACATTGGATGTCTGCCAAAGAACAAACTGGTGAAGTTGATCTACAAAATGCATTTGAGGTTAACTATTATTCCAACAAAGGAATAAATAGGAATCTAATGCATCAATGAAATGACCTTCTTTTTGGCCTTACATATCCATACATAATACATACCGGTAATTTATAGTAATTTACTTATAATATGTGCTTAAGATTTTTATATTTGGTACAGTAATGTAAAAATTTTTAATGTATCACAATTCCTGAATTTTAGCAAACCTATATTTTTGTAGATAAACATAGATAAATATCTATATTATCTTTTTAGAGTTTTACTATAGTACCTAAGTATCTTGTGCACTTTGTCTTAGTTTGTAAGCTAAGCAGGGTTGGGCCTCATTAGCATTTGTGTGGGAGGCTAGAAGATCATAGCAAAACATTGTATTGCTGAAAAGAAAACCACATGTATGTGTCCAAAAATCCACTAGGAGTCAGGTTACTTCAAGGAAATTTTACTGTTGATCAGTATAGAGATCTGTGCCACTTTTTCAGTGATTTAGGCTATTTTTTCCCCTAATTTAAAGCGAACCAGATATACTTCAGACAGTATTTTTTTTCACGTCATCAGATTGTACCAAAATTTTGAAATTGTGAAAAGCCTTTAGAAATAATCAGAAGCTATTTCTATGAAGAAATTTTTGCATTCATTTTCAATCAGAAAATATAAACGGGAAAGTAGAAAGAAGAGAAAAATCTCTTCTGCTTTGATACCATTCATTATAAATAAAGAATTCTATTTCTTATTGGTGTCATAACAGAGATAAATATCTTAAGCCTATCATTTCTGATCCTTTTCCAGGTTTCATCTGTTTCTATATGTGCGCGCGCACGCACCTTTGAATCCATTCTAGTTCTTGCAGTTTCAACTTTGTCAAATGAAAAATAGATACAAAGTTGTATTTATGTTTTAATATTGGTATTTCAGATTGGCACAGCCTTAAATTAGCATGAACCTCGATGGATAATGTGTGTTGAACTCCATGATCCTGAGCTAATTTCCAGCATCTTTTACCAATGATTATGCTGGCTATGGTTATTCGGTAACATCTGGAAGACTATAATTTTTACAGACTAAGAGGAAATAAAGTCCAGCGGTATTCTAATGTTGCTATGAACTTAAGATTTTTAAATGATTTTTGCACCTGTTTGTGGACGTACATTACCGAAAGTAGATTTTATTGTACATTATTTAAAACTAGGAGATAAGATGCAACTGTTGGGAGTCTCAAACAGTGAAGAAACAAGTAAAATGTTATTTCTAGGTCTCTTGAGTATATTTATTAAAGCATCTAAACAGAACCCCTCCAAGAAGTGCTAGTAAAACTCTAGAAATTTGTTATGAATTCAGAACACTGAAATCTAATTAATCTTCTTCCTGATGCTGTTATATTTTCTGCACTTGGAAGCTCTCTGCTAGTATCAGTTAAAGATTCTAGAAAGGTTTTCATAACATTTTTTTTCTTGATGTCCTCTATTTGCATTTCTGAATTGCTGCTTCTGCAAGCAGAATGTTTTATGATCCTCACCTTGTTGCAATGCAGTGGTTTCACTCCTTTCAGTGTGAGTCACTAAGGGTTTTTTTTTCTCTCCACCAAAGGAGGGAAGCTCTATGCCAGCCCATATGTGTCCATGTACAATATATGGGGTAAAAATTAGCTGATTTCAGATTTCAGGTGGTAATTTCAGATTTCATGACTCAATAAAAGTCTGTGTTAAAATACAAAAGGGGAACTAATCTCAGCAAACCTTGCACTCCCTTAGACTCACAGAATTGGACCTGTGACCGTGTCCCCCTCCTTCCCCAACTGTTTAAAGCAAAAAACCAAAATGAAGCATTTTCAACAAATATTTGTCCTGATTGTGCTTGGATATTCAATGATGGGCACTCATCTTTTTGTTTGGTGACTGGTTCTGTTGTTCAAACTGCTGCCCTGAAGTTCTTAATGTTTAGTGGGAAGCTCCATAAGTAGCTTATTGTGTGATACAGCAGTTGTATTATTGTGCATCCTACTGCACTCTAGGATGATAGTGAAGATATTTTGAATTTCAAATATCACCCTTTTTAAGTATTTAATACCAGTATATCTTACCTGTCTTCTCAAGACAAAAAAAAGTCATCCCTTTTATTGGGTATTTCTTATACCTAAGTAATCCTGTGCTTTTATTAAGCTTTATATTGTCAGATGCCCATTAAAAGCATTAGACATAATTTGCTTTCCTTGTATGGTTCCCTATTTTAAACAGAGACCACTACTTAATAGGCTTGGTGCTTTATTTGTCGGTATGAATTTTATTGGAAAAAATGTTTTCCTAGAATAAATGTCCGGGGTGTGTGTGTGTGTGTGTGTACACATATACACACACACCAAATATATATATATACATACACCGTGTGTATGTATGTATGCATGTATATGTATATATATGAACAGCTTTGGATATGTGGGCTGACTGTTATATAAATATTGTGTTTATGGAACAAATGTTCCCCAAAAGACCAAATGAGTATGAATTTACATAATATAAGCAGTTAATTTTAACGTTGCTTTGTGTGAATGACTTGCCATGATACAAATCCAGCCTATTCGCTTAATAGCTCTGTGTATTGTGCAAACCTCCAAAATGGGATGGTAATCAAGTAAAAGCTATTGATGTAGTCATTGAGTATTGTATATTAACAAATTCAGCTGCAGTATCCCCTAGAAAAATTACTGTCTTGGATGGATTCATTCCATTTACTCCCAGCTGAATTATTAAACTAATGTCAAAATCATTTTCCTGGTCAGAATTGACAACTGTTAAGATAAACTGGAAATGAATCAATAATTTCCATTTTCCATTATTTTGCAGTTTGAAAACGATCTTGGTGGGGAATCCTCTGGACAACGCAGTGGACTTGTCTGGCATCCCTTTGACCATGAAGGAATTAGACCGGGTTATCTCGTACATCCAGCACAGCTCTGAATATATTGAAAATGTGGAGCTTTGCTTCACTGAGCTGACAGATGAGATGTTCCTCCAGCTTTTGCCAGTTCTCGGTGCCCTACCTCGTCTCACAACTCTTTCCCTTAACGGCAACAGGCTTACAAAAGCTGTCCTCCGGGACCTGACTGAAGCTTTGAAGGATACCAGAAACTTCCCCAGCATGACTTGGATTGACCTGGGTAATAATGTGGACATATTCTCTCTGCCACAGCCTTTTCTGGTTAGCCTTAAGAAACGAAGCCCTACCCAAAGCAATCTCCCAACTATTCTTGAATTTGGTGAAAGTCAGGTGAGTGACCTTGAGAGCCAAGAAGGTCTTTCATCACAGGATGAGGACCAAAATGATGGTGGCCTGGAAGACACTAAGTCCAGGCAGGTATGGACAGGTGAAGCTATTGAGGTTAAGCTGCTGCCAAATGAACCTACAAATCAAGAACAGATTTCTACCGGTTTGTTTCAGACATGAAATAGAGTTGTCGCTCATTTGCCTAGGTTGTGCCAAATGGATCCTTTATAACCACAAAGGATCTTGGCTAGTTTATGCTAATGAAGTTCTCTTTTAATAAAAACTTTTAATTCCTTAACTTGCAGGACCAAAAAAGGGAGGCCAAATTACAAAGTAACTACTTGCTCAGTGCAGTATCCAAATCAAAGCTCTTTAATTTCTGAAACCTTGTTATCACAGGGGTGATTGCTAGTTGACTGTTCAGTTGAAGGTATAAAAAACATACACAAAAATGCAATGCCACTATTGAGCCTGTTTTTTTTTTCCAGGTTAAACACTTTAGTTTACACTAATCAGGATTTTCAAATAATTCTGTACTCATTATGGAGTTTTTACTTTCCAGATGAATTACTTCGAATAAAAGCTTTAGGTGGGAAAATTCCACACTTGGATAGAAACAAAATTAATCCCATGGATTAAACAGAAACCTGTTAATCAACTCACCAAAATAAGTTTGAATGTCTCACTGAATAATCACTGCCAAGAAGGTAACCATCACTACCTTCTGCATTTCATTCTCTCCCAACCAATTTATTGTCTCCTGTCCCGAATAAGCCATGGATGTGTACCTATCTCAGGTTATGCCATGAATCTGATGAATTTGGCTGTAGTCCATGAGTTTTATTTGTAAAGTCTTAAGGTGCTACAAGATTGCTGGTCTTCAAGATTGTTGTAATTTTTATAAATCAAAAGCAGTGCAAGTCAGCAGGGCTGAAAAACTTGCACCTTCCGAACTGTCTCTAGAATGAAATAAAATTTAAATACAAGAGAAGACACTATGCGTTGGTAGATGACACAGATTACATTGGTTCATAAAGCAAACAAATCAGTATAAATGAAAAACTCCCCATTCCCTTGCTATAAGGAGTGTGAATTGATGGTACTTAAAAATGTGCCTTCCTGGTGTGTGTGGGGAGATGCCTTTTAGGGTTAGCAAGGCTTGGTCTAGGCACCAGGGGATGAATTGTGGGTAATGGCAGCCCCGGGCATTTGTTGCAAGTTGCTATAATTATACTTTGTGGAAAAGTGCAGCTGCTTTCAGTTACTCTGGATTTCATCACTGTGGCGCAGAAGAGACAATAGAATCAATTCAGCTTGATAGCGTCAACTTTTACCGATGTTCTTAGGTACCTGGATTGCATATTTAGGGGAGCTATAGTCACCAACCTTTTGCAGCACTTGACTGTTACGAAGTAAATGCTGGCTTTGTTGTTCTTCCGAGCTACCCATGAAGAATCTTGCCCAAATTAACTATCACGCCAATCTCTTCTGTGAGCGTTCAACACTATAGTTTTGTTACATCAAAAGCGCTTCATCCTGGCAGGTTTGAAGAGCGATTGATAGGCTGTGATTGTAATTGCTAGGATTAATCTACTTTAGGGAGGAGGTGCAGCTCATCACGTGACCAATTTTCAGGATCAATGTTTTTCCCCCAAAACCCCACTGCTGTTGTGCCCATTTTGAGTACTTGTATGTTTTCGGTAGTGTCAATCTGGTACTTCATAGAAACCAGCAGCTCCATATTGTCCTAGTTTGCATGTAGCCAGTCTTTTATATGCTTTGTCAAGAAATAAAACTTGTTTGAAAGATGGCTGTTTCTCCTAGTGAAAATGTATTTGCAAGAATGGGAAGCTAAATCTTGTGCAACTGCTGAGCGGGGCTGGGCAGTCATTACACTGAATTATATAAGGAAGTTGGATTTTGAGCATCATCATTCCTGGAATGTCAAGTTATGCTTCAACCCCATTAATCCAAAACAATATGGAGGCTTGGTTAAAGTTTTCTTGGTTTTTTATGTCAAATGAACAGCCTGAATATAAACATAGGGACTTTCTTAAAAGGGGGGGGGGGGAGGATAAAAGTAATATTTTACTTTTTATATCCCTCAACTACAATGATCAGGAAACTAGGAACTCACATAAAATGTAAAGCAACTCGAAATCTGCAACTGGAACTAATTCCTCCTTCCATGGAGTTGGTCTAATAGTGCAAAAGACTTTTGCCCCACGTACATGAAACTATGGTAGCCCAGCTCACAATTCCAGGAAAAAAATTAAAAGAATAAACATTATTCAGTGCATCTGTTTATGAAGCAATGATTACACTCTTTTTAAAAATAAGTTTTTATTTTCCTTTATTTTACATCACATTTCTTATTTTGCAATGCTAGTAAATAGGTTCTTTCACATCATGCAGGAATAGATATCCATATTATATGCTCTAATCTTACATATTACACCTCATAATTATCTTAGTTTCATCGATATCCTATACATTTATACATTTCTTCATATACTCTTACAAAATCTTTTTCCTCTTTCCCTTATACCCTAATATCTGCTTTTTTCCAACTATTTATACCGTAAGTCCCAACTTAATATCCTGTTTCCCCCTTATCTTTTAATATCATCGTCAACCTCCCCTCAAGTCACAATAACACTGATAAGCATAATGGCAGAAGAGATGCCATAATCCACATGGATTTCCATTAGGTAGAAAATTGACAGAAGCAAAACAATACTGGTGTCTTGAAACTGAAAATTTGCAATTTCTTTAGCTCATTTTTTTGAGGCTTAGCTGCAGTGTAGTCTTATTTCAGTTTAAATGCTATGAACATCTAAATGTGCAGAGCCTTAATTGCTTGAATTAATGTTTACAAGTTCACCTGGTGTTATTTTTTTCATGTAACTTCAGGCATTTTAAAGGACAGTTTATCTACAGGATTGTAAAAAAAAAAAAATCTTAAGGCCCGCAGAAAAGTAATGGAACCTGTTAACAGATGGAACATATCAGTTTCACTTTTAGGTGTATCTGTATATTGACCAGCTTTTCTTATCACCTTCTGGCTGAACTACTGGTAGTACCACTCATTTTCATTATAGCCACCCAGAACCTTTGGTTAGGCCAGTATTTCATAGGCTTGGAGTGTATTTAGTTTAAGACTCCCTAATACTGTTTTAGGAGCTGCACTGGCCACCAGTTGGCTTATGGATGCGATTCAATGTTACCTCCAAAGTCCTAGATGGCCCAGGGCCTGGATACCTTTGTGATTGCTGTCTTAAGAGGTGCAAAATGCATTTTTAAGGATCCCTTCCCTGCCATCTGCAGGGCTCTGAAACTGGACCCATTCAGTAATTGTGTACGACAAAGGTAAGAGTTAAGCTTGTAAGTTTACTGCCACAATAATGCAGGAAATAATCTTTTTGCCCCAATATGTAGGTCTTCAAGGGAACAATGGACACTTTTAGTAGTCTTGAGTGCATTGAGAATTGTTGTAATATTTGTCCAAGCCTGAAACAAGATTTTACAAATTGGTTAGCAAAATTGAAGCCCTTTTTACTTGTATTAATAATGGCTTCTTATATATGAAGTTTGTGAACATTTATGACAGACTTGAGGGACAAGGGCAATATCTCTAATTAATATTCCTGGGCGAATAGAGCCCTTTGAAAATGAGATGCAGAAATCAATCCCAGCAAAATACATTTAACATTCCAACATTAAAATTTACAGATCTTTTTTAGTATGTTTATCTGAAAACTGCTTTCAAGTTGTCCAGATTACCAGATAGGGTCTCAGCTACACAAAGGGTGAACTAGATACATACCTACCTCCATGCAACATAGAAGTGTATTCTTCTAAAATCTTCTTTCAGTTCTCAACTTTAATAATGCAAATCTGGTCTGATTGTACCTATGTTCATAGCAGTACAAATAGTGTGTATCTAACAAGCGTCTTCAAAGAAATCTGGAGGGACTTCCATGTTTGAAGATTGGGTAGATGAAAAACCTAAAAAAAGAAAAAGAATTGGGAATTCTTGCTGCCATGCTAGTTTGGTGTAGTAAGTTAAGATGGTGCCCTAGAAACCAAGAATTCTAGTCCCAACTTAGGTGTGCAAGTTGGCTGGATGTTGGGCCAGTCACTCTCTTAGCACAACCCGTCTGACAGAGATATTATTCTAGGGAAAATGGGAGGGAACATGAGGAATGTTTGTTGCATTCAATTCTTTATAAAGTAATTATTTAAAAATTAATAGACACCATGTTTTCTCTCAAATAGGTCAAAAAAAATCTTGCCTTATCCAGATTATCAGTTCAAATTTTATTAGTCCCAAGGCCAGATACAAGCAATATTGAATAAAGTTTTACATCCGTGTATGTGCACATATAAGAGAAAAACATTAAATATAATGGAGCCTAAAATTAAAAACATGGTTATTAAAATGAACCCAAATAAAATCAGCTCCAATCCTAAGTAATGGTACAGCATACTGTAGAAATGGCAACACAGAACTTGAGAGATTATTTTCACAGCCTTGTCTCTGAGTACTAGTATTTAATAGAAATTGCACTTCCTACCTGAAAATTTTTTCAAGGCAAGATATATAAGGGTCTGTCTAGAATCTAGATACTTTATATAGGAAACAGTATAATAGTATATGGCCTAGAACCTCTACTGAACCATCACCACATGGGCATAATCAAAGAACCCCACGAAGGACTGCTAAGGGCGTAAGTATCCAACCTGGCTAAAATTGAAGGACTTACAAAAAATTAAAATGGATTTTAAATATGTAGCTGGAAGGGACTTTTTTGGGAGCAAATGGTAATAGGAATGTGATGCCTTACTTAAGACTTGAAAAAACCTGTATCCCAGATTTGTTGCTTAAGGGCAATTCTAGCATTATCAAAACCTAACCCGCAAACTTTCCACAGAAGCCCAGCAACTAAATTATATCTTGTCCCGATTCTAAACTGCCTGAAATCCAGAATCAAGCCTCATCAACAGAACCTCGGATATAATAGTTTGTTCTGGGTTTGAAATATTTTTGCACATTGGGCCACACTCTTACAAGCCAAGAACTATCCATTTGACTTGCCTCTTTTTTCCAGCTAAGAGTTGGCATTTCAATCACAATTGCTCATCTTGGAGGACAGCTTCTGGCTCCCTGAAAAAAGAAGAGAGGCTTATAATGAAGACAGGCTTGTAATGAAGAGGGAACAAATGGTTTCCCCTCCATAGAGGCTCCTCAGAAAGACCATCTCAACAGCAAAAGTCTGCCGGTAATTCCAGCATATATAAGGTTTTATATCATCACGGTGAGCCTTCCTTCCATACTATCCAATTTCAGAGGCTTTTAAATTTACCTTTGCATGTTCCTCCCGCAACTCTACACTCTGGTCGTTTCCATGGCTTTTTGAAGTCAGTTCCCACATGGCAACGGCAGAAAGCCTGCAATACAATCCAAGATTAGATAGATGGAGAAGCACCTTTTAAAAAAATGAGGTTTCTGTAAGAAAGGTGAGAGGTTGGGCCTATCTCCTCTTCCTCCCTGGTTTTTTTGTCCGGACTGAACCTAGGCCTGTCTCGGGAGGGAGAAATAGTGGCAGGGGAGGGCAACTTGCGGTCAGCCGCGAGGATTCTCTCGTCAGTTCTCGCATCTGACGGCACTTCCTAACTCGGCTTCATCATTCCGCGAAGGGAAAAAAATTTATGGCTCACTTCTCGGCCCACGCGAGAGACGCCACAGGCCGCCGGGTAACAAAAACAGCAGGGAGAACGTTGGCTCGCAAAAGGCCCAGACAAGGACCGACCCGTCACCCCCGCAATTCACACGCTTTTTTCTGGGGCACCATAAAATCTCTTACCTCCCTCCAACAGAACCCACGACGGCGACGTGCGGAAAAGAGCGAGACGTCGCCACGCGGTCTCTTTTAAGGCGGGGGACAAACCATTCGGACGGCGGGTGGGTGGATCGGGAAAAAAGTGGCTGCTGATTGGTTCGAATATACCATTTCGCGGCTGCAAAAACGGGGGAGGGGAGAACGGAAATGGTTTGAGAGCGGGAATATCTTGGGAGAGTTCCGGGTCAAAAAAAGGGGGGGGGGAGCGAGACGTGCCTGCAGAGGCGCACAGCAGCGGTTAAAAAAAAAAGAGTTGATCTTCTGCGATGTGCTGTTCACCGCGGAGCATTGCTGAACGCGAGGGGAGTGCAGGCGCTAATAGTTGCAACATAATTGTTGAGGGCGGGTGGGATTCGTGGTGTCAAATTAAGAATCGGGATTTCCCATATTAAAAACCAAACGTAACCAAGAGAAGCAAGCGACTGTCAGATTGTCTGCATCTGCACATAAGATGCTGTTATAATCACGTATCAAACATGTTTGGGTGCAGCCAAACAGAATAGGCCGGTTCACTGCGAAATGTCTTTCTGTTCGCCCAAGATGGATCTGATTGCTAGTGATAACTTGACATCTTCGTACTAAAAGGCAGATCCCAATTTTTTTTTTGCCACCCCTCCGTTGCATGGACTTCAATGAAAGGAGCCTAAATTAAGTTTTATTACTAATAACAGTCCAATTAGACAGAAAGTGATGTAGCTGTAAATCGGTATATGCTACATAACAATCAGATGGCTCAGTATTCATTTTAGAGCATAAACATTTCCCTGGTAAATATAAAGACTTACTAAGCCCTTTGCAAGGTTGGGATTGTCAGGTCCATCTTTAGTGCCATTCTCAAGCACCGGAAGACAGAGGCAACCAGAAAAGTTCTTACCCTGGGGGTGAGGAAAAAAAAGGTTAAGGAAGCCTTGACAAAGCACAGGCTGCCTCTGCAAATTCAAACTTGTCTTTCTATAATGTTTCATGACGGTTGATGCTTCTGACCATCTGACCATCCATGTCTAACAGGAGAGCCCTTGGTGACAGGGCTGATAATTCCGCTGCCCAAGGGAGCAATAATAGGCCTGGGTAGCTTATTTGACTAGGCCAGTGTGATGCATTCCTTAACCCATCTGCTGAAGGAGAAAGCTATTACTCATCTTCCTAAAACATTTGCCCAAGAGGAAATGAACAGACTCTCTGCCTTCCTGTGCCCTTGGGTGTGCTTGGTATAAGTTCTGAAGGTTCTATGCTTATCTAGCTTATGCCTTTTGAGCACTTCAAAGGATTTGGCAGAAATTTGGAACCAAAATTAATCTATGGAATTCACCATAGGCTTAGAACAAGGATTATATGGAATCCTGTGCCCTATAAAAATTGGAGTCCACCTGAGGTCTGAGGGATGGTTCTGAACTTAACATCACCTTAACCTGATAAAAAAGATAAATCTTCCCTCACAGAGCTGTTAATTTCCTAACCCTCTTGGCTGAACTTAGAGTAACAACTGTAGGAAACCTATTTTCTTGCCAAGAATATTCATTGAAAACTTTAATCATGGACACAAGGGAACATGATCAGCTCCTTGAAAACTGATGTAAAATCCAATGAAGATAATTGGGAGATGAAACTTGTGCCTTTAAGAAACCAACATGCATAGAGGGTACCTGAAAGAGGCTCTCCCATTTGTCCAGAAAAATGGACTACAAGTCAGTATTCCACAGGATATTTGACAGCAGCTCCTTGCCTAACCAGTTTGTAGAAATCTCAGAAATTCCAGTTCCTTGTGTTATTTCTGTAAGACTCTTTTTCAACACCACGATTCAAATATTATTCAGGTTTTCTAATATAGCTTCCTTGTAGTGGAATGTCTAGTTACCAAAACAATCTCTACTTTGATATGCCAGCATAGAACATATGCCTCTGTTTGTCCTCCAGATACAGCTCATAACCACTCTGGATCTGGCCCTTAGGCTTAGCAGATCTGTTTCATGTTCATACATGACTCGAAGGCCCTTGCCTCATCTCCACTAAGATTGAACACCATGACCTCTTGGGTCAGATTACTTTAACTCTTGAGCATCTTTATCTTGCATGCTGCCTGGACAGGTTTGGTGTTGGCAGGAAAATGTAGAGAATGTATAATGTAGACAACACATTATTTCCCTCTACCCTTCAGTCATGGAACTTGGAGGGGGGAAAACAGCTCCTCTGCTGTCAACAAACAGATTGACCGAGATCTCCCCCCTTTCATTGGATGTAGTATCCATTTGCAATATCCATTTGTAGTATCCATTTGCAGTTCATTGGATGTAGTATCCATTTGCAGAGATAAAGGAAAAAGTCCTTGAAAGAAAGAGGCCAGATGCATTAGCAAAGTGCTAAAAGGAAATGTTCTTTTTTTCAAAGAAAATGTTCCTCAAATTTATGCCATCAGGTCCTAAGTGAATTCAATGTATGTATTCATTTTATTCCATTTATAATTACCCATCTCATTGCTCTGATGAGTTTAGGTGGCTTACAAAAGATAAATATTGGAATAATCAAAAATGTAAAAGTCCAAGAAGAAGAATGAAGAGCAAATTCATCATGGAGTCCATGGAATCAGCACCAGCACAGCCATTTTCCAATCCCACTAAATGTTCTCAAATCAGCCCTATCTTCACTGTTGTCCCTGAATGTTGAGTACGGTATATAGGCAATACAGTACTGTGTGTGAGCTGATCAGAGCTCCCTCTAGTGGTGCTATAATAAACTTGCAAAACTCATCAGCCAATACAGTACCGGTTTGTGAGCTACAGCAGGTCCTACTAGAAATCTCTAAATATCTAATATACTATCCACAGTTTTATTCTGCAAAACACAAATTACATTAGAGAGCATTGCAACATCAAATTTTACTGAAGAACAGAAGGTGGAAAGAATAATAGCAAAACAAAGCACTGTGACTTTTTACCCGAAAGTAAAAGACATGACGTGGGACGTGGTGGCTCAGTGGGTAAGACGCTGAGCTTGTCGATCAGAAAGGTCGGCAGTTCGGCGGTTCGAATCCCC
>JANHJO010006433.1:362676-376452 GCA_032468235.1 Pseudoxyrhopus heterurus | reverse complement strand
TTAATGTAATTGGGCCAGGCTGGGATTTCCAGTGGGCTAAACAATGTATTATTAGTTCTCTACCCTCCTAATCCTTACCTTGATTAAGAAGCAACATAACCAGTATTTATTATTTTTATAATAAACCAGATAGCACAATCATTAGGACCTGATCCTAAATTAGGGACTGAGAAATTTTCAGGAGTCCTGTATTTCTGAATATACGGTTTGAATATATGGTTGGTTTCTGTTTAAACCTTAAAATCAATATATGTGTCAGAGTTCCAAGAAACTGACACAATATGTAAATTAGGGATGAAAACAGCAGGCATGATTGTATTTTAATTGGTGATTCTGTGTGTGACTTTTTGAAATATAAAGCTAAGTATATTAATTATGACATAAACAAAATTCTTAATTTTAATGAACTTATTATCTGTTTCCTAAATCATATCCTAAATCTTGCTGGATGTGTTCAGTGATAGGGCTAAGATGAGAAGGTTATCTAGCTGGCCCAGTCTGCTTCAGGGATACTATCTGTTCAATTGTCAAACACATTATAGCTAAGTCAAAAATTGCTTGGAGCAGCTGGGTTATCCAGGAAAAAAAAGGAAAAGGAAAAAAAAACTCAAGAAGGACAGCCCAAAGCAAGTCTGGCATGGATCAGGCTTTGCATGCATAGGCAGAGTCAAACCTCTGAATGGATCATGCTTTGGAAACAGTCAGCTTGTCCGGGCACAGCATGGGGGGAAATGATTGAGTTTATCTTACTTTTAATCATATTAAAATATTGAGACTGAAGCACCTAATAAAGGTTTTAACTTCCATTGATTCTTTTTTAATATAATTTCATTGTGCACGCTCGTGGCTTCTGGATGAATTTTTCTCCCAAAGTTTTATATATATGCTTGCCTATTCAGTAAAATCTGTGACAAAATCTGGAACAAAATTATATTATATTAAGCCAGTTCTGCTTAGAGTGAAATGTAGCCAGTGAGCTGAGAATTGCAGCTGCTCTTAACTAGTAAAGCCTTTACAATTGTTTTATTATTTGTGTGTCATATCATCAATATTACAAAAAAAAAGGGGGGGCGGGTTAAATAGGGAGAAACATTTTTTCTAAACATTCACCATCAGTAGTCAAGAAGTTTCAAGTGATTTCTTCTTTTGTTTTCAATTCTTTGTGTGAAGCAACTAGGATAAAAACTTACTAACACTTCATTGTTAAGAAATGCCCTCTAGCTCTAAAGGAATTTTTCATATGGGTGTTTTTTTTCCCTGCCAGTCTTAAATTCTAAAACCTTTATATTTCTCAAGGGTTTCTATTGAATTTTCATTGAATCAAATTTTACTATTAAAAATAGATACTTGAATATGTGAAATCAAGATATTGAAAAAAGTGAATTCTATTTGAAATGTTAGTAGTTCATGGCAGCATAAAATATAAGAAACTCTGCTTTAACTTATTGGCATTGTGTTTTTTATCTTTGTTAGAAGATAAAAATACATTTTAAAGATACATGCATATGTCTTATTAGCTGCTTTGATATTTATCATTATGAAGGACTACGATGATGAATTATTGCCGGAACCATTTGTTAATTAAGATAACATCCTTGAGCAAAAATATTCAACTTGACAGATATATGGAATATAATTTCTTATCAAAGTCAACAAAGAATTGTGGTAATTGTAATACAAAACATCTGGGAGTACAGGATTACCTATTGGTTGGTTAAGATATAAAATTATTGAGTTAAATGGGTCTATTCTGCCCAATGAGTCCAATCAACACTTTGTACAGGATTTCAAATTAAAGCATTTCTGATCATTTTGTATCCAAGAAAGAGAAGATAACCGCTTCCCTAAGTTACTGTTCCCAAGATACTCTTTACTTTAAAATATTTTTGCCTAACATTAATGTGGAATCTATCTCTCTGTATGTTAAGACCATCATTCTGGTTTTTTTTTCACTAGCTTATGAACTCCACAAATATTTAGAGAGGTAGCAATTGTAGGGAATTAATGCAGGGAAGCACTCTATTGTATGGAGTTCATGTTATTCAACTCTTTGAGATGCTCCATGCTACACGGATTGCCACCTTTGACATACCTGGAAACCAGAACAAGCTGTTGAACATGCATCTGCATATAACTTCAGGAATACCTTCTGAGAGCTATATTACTTCTCACAAAGCTTTTGTAGGTCACATCACTTGAGGCACTGCAGGAGCTAATCATTGTCTTGAAAGTTCTCATTGCTCTAACAAATATTATTAAATGGAACAAAACATCTTTATTTATAGTCAACATTGTCTCACTCATGTTAGACTT
The DNA here is from genome assembly GCA_032468235.1 of Pseudoxyrhopus heterurus. NCBI lineage: Eukaryota > Metazoa > Chordata > Lepidosauria > Squamata > Pseudoxyrhopus > Pseudoxyrhopus heterurus. The sequence continues at coordinate 374,139 of JANHJO010006433.1, read as the reverse complement.
ATAAAATAAATCATGCTACCTGTAGTAGCTAGCCTTTATTTCAGCAGGTTTATGGCATGTTAACAATTCCCTTCATTCAGAAATTTGTTTGATGCTGATAGCCAAAGAATTCAATGGGAATGGCCTTCTTTCATCCATAGTCACAGTAACAGCATTGCCCAAACTTCTCTGACTGGCTGCATTTTAATTCACAAGAGGAAATCCCCCAAATTCTCAAGCTAACTAGAAATTTCTATTAGGATATAAATATAAAATCTAACTTTATCCTATTGCAGTAGGAGGTTGGGTGAGTATGTATTTATGTGTGTGTTTGTGTGTATGTCTATTTTGGGGCTTCCTTGATTATCTAGATGTTTATAGCGCTGGAGAAAAAACCAATATAAATATCATTTTTAATTAATGAGAATCATGTAAGGCAGGGGTGTCAAACTCGATTTCATTGAGGGCCACATTAACCACATCAGTGCTCTACTACAAAGTTCTCCAACCCTTTTGGCTTTGTGCACCAGCCGAGCGGGGAGAGGGGAGAGTTCCGTGTGAGCAGCGGGCATGCGTGCCTGCCACTCGCGCAAATGGAGCATGCACATGCACTTGCCCACTGCTTGCACAAGGGATGTGTGCAGGCTTGCATTCGCCTGTCACTTCTGCAGCCCGGTTCCGAACGGCTCAAGGCTTGGTAGTGGACTGCGGCTGGGGATTTTGGGATTCCTGTTCTACTATACTGATCAGTTGTTATGGGATGAGATACAGACCAAATAAAGACCAACCAGCCAATTTATAGTGTAGCACACAAGTTTTTAGGCAAGTTCTAGATATGGCAAAGCAAACTTCTATTCAGGTAAATAAAAAATATATATAGTCAATTTGTTCATAAGTATTTTACACAGTATTATACTATCATTGACTTAATACCCTGTTTCTCTGACAATACGACCCACCTCAAAAATAAGCCCAAGCCTAATTTTTTTTTTGCGGGGGCTAATAATACGCCCTACCCCCCAAAATAAGCCCTAGTGAAGGAGTGGGCGTGGCCAGCACAGGAGGCAGCCCTTCCTGCACCTCAAGGAAGTGATCCTCCTGCACCTTAAAAAAAATAAGACCTCCCCTAAACTAAAGCCAAGCACTTATTTCGGGGGGTCAAAAGAAAATAAGACCCTGTCTTATTTTCTAAGAAACATGGTATGTCTAATATTCTAATATTCTAAGAGCCGTATTCTTCTATTCTCTATGCAATTTAATACAATGTTCTTTTCAAAATGATTACCTTTCTGAAACCTGCTGAAGTTCTTCCCCAACTTTTCTGAAACTCCTGAAGTTCTTCTACAACTTGGTGACTACACACTAATTATGCTAGCTAAAGTTATCGTTGTGGTAATCTAACACAGGGGGTCACTAAGTTGGGTGATATATACCCTGTTTCTCCGACAATAGGACCCACCTCAAAAATAAGCCCAAGCTTATTTTATTCTAAGAAACATGGGTGTATATATATATAATTATTTTTCCAGGCTTACAGAATAGTGGATTGTGCTAGTAAGAACTACAAAATGTCCATATCCCTCTTGTGTCAACTTCAAACTGAACCTGGCCACAGCCATCTTTCTGCTCCTTAGTTGCCACACAGAGGGGGAAGTGGGGAAGGAGGTTGGAATGCATTATTAGACACAACAAAGAACTTTCTCTTGAGAACCAAGGTCGTCTCTACTGGCAACAGATAAGGTTGGGGAAGGAGTGCCTGAAGAGCCTGCCAATTAACCCAAACATGACCAGTGACACTTGGGAATGGGGTTATTTCCTAGTTTAATTATACTGAAACCGTGGGAAAGATTTAGATTTGGTTTGCCATTGAAGCTATGCCAATATGATGTGCTCATTAAAGAAGGAGCCAAGTCTCAGAGTTCTGATTTGCTTGAGTGCGTTAGTCGGAGCCTTGACAGAAACATTACATTATGATTTCTAATTGGTTAGATGCAGCCACAGAAAGCTTGTAAGAGAATCCCTAGAGCAGAGCTCCTAACTTTGTATAGTAGTGTGAACATGCTTGGAGTATAGGTTGTAATGACATAATGCAACTTACCGGTATATAGTACAGATAGTCCCCGACTTACCACCACAATTGAACCCCAAATTTCTGTTGCTAAGTGAGACAGTTGTTAATTCAATTTTGCCCCATTTTACAATCTTTCTTGCCACAGTTGTTAAGCGAAACACTGTAGTTGTTAAGATAGTAACATGGTTGTTAAGCGAATCTGGCTTCCCCATTGACTTTACTTGTCAAAGGTTGCATGACACCAAGACACTGCAACTGTCATAAATGTGAGTCAGTTGCCAAGCATCTGAATTTTGGTCATGTGACCATGGGGATGTTGCAACAGTCATTAGAATGAAAAAAGGGTCATAAGTCATTGTCTTCAATGCCGTTGTAACTTCAAGCAGTCACTAAACTGTTGCAAGTTGAGGACTAACTGTATATCATTACATTATTTGAGTTATGATGTTAAGAAACACGTCATCGTTTTGTTTTTTTGTGTTACAAGCAATTGTAACACTCAATGGTGCTTTTTCAAGAGGCAACTGGACTTTCTGGTTTTTCTTTGAAGAGGTTTCGCTTCTCATTCAAGAAGCTTCTTAAGCTCTGAGAAGTGAAACCTCCTCAAAGAAAAACCAGAAAGTCCAGTTGCCTCTTGAAAAAGCATCTTTGGGACAACCATGACCTGGATGACTGAAAATCTCCATAGAAACAGGTGGCTATGTTCTGTGTTATGGTTGCACCAAAATATGCCAAAATTAATAACCTTGCTTGCTATGACTGAAATACTGCATGTGCTACCAATGTAACTGAGGGGGGGGAAAGCTTAGATCAGATGTTGTGAAGTTGATGAAAACGTGCAGGAAAATTAAAGAGATACGATAATATGAAACAATGTCACATCTAGTTTACAGGAAGTTCTCCACTTACAGTACATCTACAATTGGGATCAGAAATTTAGTTGATAAGCAAGGTTGTTCCTCAGTGACTCACACCCAACTTTTTGACCTTGTTTGCTATGGCTGTTAAACTATTCACTGCAGTTGTTAAATGAATCACACAATCCTTAAGCAAGTCTGACTTCCCCCATTGAGTTTGCTTGTTGGAAGTTGGCTGGGAAGGTCACAAATGGTGATTAAATGCCCCCAGGACATTCCAACCATCATAAATTCTTGTTAACAGCACCCAAATTTTGATCATATGGGGATGCTGTGACATGCAGGGCATGTCAAATTTTTCAACTTTCGATTTCCAAACATTACGGGTGTTCAAAAGTTGAGATTTGTCTTGGGGATTGTAAAGATGTTTTGGTTACTTTAATATAATTTTCATGTGCTTGGTAAGTAACTAGGTACATATCATAACTTTTTAACATTTTGTTTGTTTCATTCGAGAGTCTTAAGTGTGAGTAAATGATCGAACTGATCTGGGCAAACCATAAGGAGAGAAACAATGAATTCTTCCTAAATCCAGTTAGTCTGTAGTTCCCAGACTGCAGCTACCAACATGCTATGGCTTTGTCTTGTAGCAGGGGTGTCAAACTTGATTTCATTGAGGGCTGCATCAGGGCTGTGTTTGACCTTGGGGATGTGAGTGGTGGGTGTGGCGAGCTCGACACCACTTGTGTCGGGGGCACTTGTGGTGGCCTGAGCGCTCTACCAGTGAAAACAGGCTCCTGAGCTCCATTTTCAGTTTCAACAGCCTCCTACAACCCTCTGCCACTGAAAATGGTGTTTTTGCTGGCAGAGGCACCACAGGTTGGTCCTTCGCTGTTTCCAGGGCAGCCCCATGGACCAGATCTAAGCATGCCGCAGGCTGGATCCAGCCCCTGGGCCTTGATTTTGGCACCCCTGTCTTATAGCAACTTAATTATTAAGATTTGTTGCACAGTCAGCCAGATGTTTAGGCTGGATTTGACATTTTTATCCACCTATTATTATTATTAGTAGTAGTAATTCATGATTAAATTCACAAACTGCTGGAAGCATAATAATTCAAATCCTAACCAATGTCCTAACCTATTAAGGTAATATTTGAGAATACAGGTAGTTCCTAACAGTGTGTTTTTTGTAGAATTATGGTATTCAGGTCCAAAATTTCCAAATATCGAGGGAGTCCTTTAGGTATTTCTCTGAAGGCTCTAATCATGATTGCTATAACAGCGGAATTCTTTTCTATAAGCATTCAACTTCCATCTACAAGTCTTGTTATTTTGTAATTTTTTCCCCAAATTACATTTTTTCCCCTCAATCCTAGCATCAACTGTTATAAGTGACATCAATGAACCAGGCTATCTTTTCAGTAACTTGTATCAGGCATATTATCAACAAGGGGCTTGTCTTTTTGGATCTTAAATTTCATAAGAGCTCATCCATTTTTCAAAAAAGCCTTCTCAACTTGATGATCTCAGTGGTTCTTGCTACATTCAAATCCGAATTGTGGCAACTTGGGTTATGATGCTTCTTGTAATCAGTTTGTGTCATTTTGGTGCAGCCACTGTTCGGATGGTTAGTTGTTTCACCCTTTTCACCACAAAGGCGACATTTGCTGTTGTTTCTTACATGCTCAATGTTCACTTTCATGGAATTAGTCAATAAAGCTTCTTCTTGAGCTGCGAAAACAACCCCTTCAGTTTCTTTTTTTCATGCTGATATTAACCAACCTCAAATGTGTTTTTTATTGACTTTTCAGTGTATTGATCATCTATTGGCTTGTTCTTCCACTTAACAAATCAGTTTTCAAATGTTTCATTTCTATATTCAACCTTGATTGAACTGATTCTGTACTCAGCAATGACTGAAGTGATTGAGGCAAGCCATACAGAAAGACACAGAACAAATTTTGCCTAAATCCAAAGTTCTACTCTTTTAAGCAGCCTGGGTAGTAGTTCCAAGCCTGCACCGCCTCCCTGTGACTCTTATTTTTTCCTCGCATTATACACAATGAGAGTTATCATTGTCCTAGAAAAGGAGAGCCTGATTCCATTTTTTCCTCTGTTATGCATAATCGTATCTCATATCCCAACCTTCCCTTATCTTTAAATTAGAAGGCTTAATCTTTCTTGGAATTAAAAATATAAAAATATTATAGTTACTGTACACTTTTCTGCATCTTTCCCAGCTGTGCTAGATATTTTTCATAATTAATCATTGCTTTATTTCTCGGTTGTTTAGCCGAAGGCTGACATGTCAGTTAACCACCATTAGTTACTCTAAGGTAGTTTGTTCCTCAGATACTTTAGTTTTTCATGAAGAATCACTGGAAAATCCTTCTCCAACTTTCAAAAGTTTCATGGGTCAAGTCACTGATATTTTCCCTATTCAACTATATACTGGATTCAACTAATATTAGAATTCTAGGATAGAGCAAGATGTTTTGAGCTGAGTTAACTTTCTTTGACCCCAATAGTGCCTATGAGTCAGAAATCTCCAGCTGGTTCGCACATCACAATAAACAGTAGAATACAATTTCTATAATGTAATTACAGAATAGTATGTATTATTAGCTATAGCTAAGGCAATTACAACACACAATGACATAATAACATATAATATTAACAGTAGCATGACTTAATATGATGAGTTGAGTTGCATAACATGCTAAGACAATAGTTGGATTTGAACATCAATGCTATATCACAAATTCCTCAATTTCACTTTAGCTTAGACTTAGAGCATTGGAAAAAGACAGCCAGTCATTTCTGAAGTAGACTGTCAAAAAGGCCCAGTCTTGATCTTTTATTCTAAGCAATTCTGCAACCCTATTTTGGGAGCTGTATTAACTGGCTTAACCACTGATTTATTTCTGGTGGAAAAGCTAATTTCTGATGCTGCCTCATATTCCTCAAGAGACATCTTTATTCTTTACAGCCCCTACTTTCTTTGCATAGAACCCCTCAGGAAGAAAATGTCTATGGAGATTCTCCATCATCCATAGTGGTTGTCCCAGTTGAACTGAAGAAACTTCTTGGATGAGAAGCAAAACATTTTCAAGGGAAAAAACAAGAAAGACCGTTTTTTTGAAAAGCACCTTTACTCAAGGTAATCTGTCTGAAATTTGTTATAGATAATCTGCATCATTTGGACTGCTACTACTAAATATTTAATCTCACTCTGTTTCAACTTGAAAAAGTTATGGTATTTCATCTCAGATTATGAAGGAACGGGGAGGGAGAAAAAAAAATTAAGAATAACCATTACAATCCAAGATATCTGTTTCTTTCTATTTAACATATAGAATGACTATATACATCAGGGTGGGAAATTAATCTATGGATCTTCAACCCAGCAATCTCTCCTCCAGGTATTCCCTTATTCAGAAGGTCTATTTCCTCCTCTCTTTCCAAAGAACTTACTTACAGAGATTCACATCCTGGAATGATTGGTCATAAGAGCAAGGAGCTGCTTGAAGAGATCACCTGCCTGTATGTCTTCAGCACAATCATCTTCCTTCCTGCTGTTTAAAATTTAAAGCTGAAGAAAGCTACACTCCACCTCCTATGATAAAACCACATTCTCAAGTCATTTCAGTATCTGCACAGCTTCACGCTGCCAACCAAGCTTATTTTTCAGAACATGTTCTGTAAACTTCACTGGTGGGGGAAGGTAAAAGATTTCCAGTTCGAAACTCTGCAAGGCATACCGTTAGAACTATTCTGTTAATAGGAAAGGATTCTTTCCTTAAGAGGAACCTTAAGAGTCACACAAGCTTCTCTAGCAGATTTACAAACCCACATCCTAGACAGGAATCTATCTTCAAATATTAAATGGCCGAATTTGCACAACCTGGTTTCTAAATCCAGTGTTATGCTAAGTCCACTAAGTCTGATGTGGGCATAGGAGGATGCCACAACTCTGCCTCTTTTGCATGTGTTATGTCATTGTCAGGTGCAAAGGAGCAGGACTATATGTTAAGTTGCAATTCGGAAAGATTTACTGTTTACACTTATACACAAGAATCTAGTCCACTGTAGTTCACATCTGAATTGGTGCCAGATAAGGGCCAGTGGAATTCAAGAAAGGCTGGACTTGAATAGTTTGTGGCAATGTAAAGGTTCTAAGCTGATGACACATTTAACTCTGACGCGTAACTCTGCCTGCTCTTCTCCTTTAGTCATTATTTGTAAGTACACAAGGGGCAGAATTTGCACTGTGACTTTATGACGCATTTTAGTCATTTTGATGAAATTTCATCACCTATGCATCACATATTAACTAAGGTGAAAATTAACTAAATGTGTTAGACAAATACAGCATGACACATAAATGTACTGTTTTTAAATAACTTTATTAGATTTTAAAATCAAGAGATAAAAACTAACGAGAGCAAATTATAAAGGTGGGATATTGAATAAAAAATAAAGATAGAAGATAGACAAAAAAGAATGAAAACAAGCAAAAGTACAGAAATAAAATACAAAAAAGTGACATGTTTATTTTACAACAGATATAACTATAAATGTACATTAAACGTTCTAAGTTTACAAGTTTATTCATTTTTCTATTATCTATTATTTCTAATTGTCAAAACCATATATCATAATATTATTTTCTGTTTCACAGAGGGAACTTACACAATTAAATGTATTGTGAGAATGCAGCCATGATGCATTTGCTTAAAAGAGGATGTTCTTTGTTCACCTTCCACAGTATACCATATTTTTGCCATCAATCAGTACCAAAGAAATCAGTTTGAGACATCAGTCTAGCTCATGGCTGGATAAAATGCAGTGGTTTCTAAGTTTTTGACATAGAAGCCTAAACAGCCAGAAGCCAACTCAAAAACCTCAGAAAGATTTCTGCATCTAATACATCATACCATTTCCCCGAACAATAGTTGCAACAACCACATACAGTAAATTTCTTAAATATTCTTATTAAGCTGTGAAATTTTCAGCAACCTGTAAAAAATTATTTTCTTAAAATTTTAATATGTTTTTCCTCTTGTTATTGTTATTTAAACAACTGACACTTCCTTCTGCCTATAGGGATTGAATGCAAGCAGAGTAGCTTTTCAGAATCAACATTAAAGCAATTTACTATTAAAGAGCAAACTAAAAGATCCAGCCATGATTGTAATAGTCAGGAAAAGCAAATTAAAAATACACAGAACATTCAAAAAGCAAAACAATTTCCTGTCAGACTTGAGATACAGGATTTATTTATTATCTTATTCAAAAGGCATCCACGATGCTGCCAAATGGCAATAGAAACCTTGAAGTCATATTTCTCATAATCAAAAGCTAGTAGACTTGGGCTGCAAAAATCCATAGCTTGCTAAATGGTAACAAAAGTGGCCCTACTATAGCCTGGTCTCCACCCATTTTAGGGGAAAACTCTCATTCAGGAAAATTGTAAGCCATGCAGAAGGAAAATAATAATAATATACTATGATCAAAAACAGTCACAATTACTATCCCTGCAAGCTGTTTTGGACCAACTGAAGTTTCTGGATTATTCTGGACTAACTGCAGTCCAAGATATAAATATATGCAAATAGGATACATTTTCAGAACATGGACAATTGTGTCCAATCCATCTCACTCCAGGTCACCAATTTATCAGCTGAAAAGATTGCTACATAAGGAGTTGTAGAAGTTTGAAAGTAGCTTCATGCCTCTGTGCTGCAAAGCTGATACAGAATATTCATAGCTCAACCTGTGGCTGAAACTGTTTCAGAGCTATTCTGTTATCTGCAATCATTCTGCATCAACTTTCCTCCCCAGTCCTGGACCTTTGATTATCTAAGGGCTGATTCTGTAAGCTTGATTCTCACTTTGAAGTCTAGATATGAAGTGTCAGGCTGCTTGGTTTCTGTTGCCTTCTCTCTTTTTTTATACAGGAGGCACAAAGGTTTTTTTATTTTATTTCTAGAGAACCTACAGTTTGGGATGGGTCTATAATTGTCAGCCCTTTGAGGTAGACCAGATCAAGAAGCAGACACTGCAGGAAGTAATAATGCTATTTTATTGTTGTAGTAGGATATATTAACAGGGAGAGCTAGTTTGGTGTAGTGGTTAAGGTTAAGAAATCAGACCACCAAGAATTCTAGTCTTGCCAGCTGGGTGACCTGGGGCTAGTTACTCTATCTCAGCCCTAGGAAGGAAGCAATGGTAAACAAGGTGTGAAAAACCCTGCCAAGGAAACTGCAAGACCTGTCCAAGGTAAAACACAATTGAACAGAAGAAGAAAAAATATTAAGAGAATTTTAAAAACCTGCCCTTTTTAAGGACCAATAGGTCAAAGCAGGGCTGTTCTTAATCTCTGTCTCACACCTTCTATTTTCTCAGGGCTAATAATTGTTCCTTCTCTGGCAACCCTTTCTCAAGGACACAACTAAATTTCCCTAAGGTGATTTTCACCTCTTCTCCTCAGTTCAGTTTCACAGGAAGGGAAGACAGTAATAAGTAATCTTTAAATTGCATTTGGAAAGTGAAAATGGAGCCAGGGTAGAAGGTCCTTTGATCTAATCAAGACTGGAAATTACCACGACCAACATTACCAGAACTCACACAAGAGGGATATATTAAGGGTACATGAAATGTTAGATCTGCTTTATACTGCTTTGGTAAGACCACATTTGGAATACTGTGTCCATTTTGGGCACCATGATATAAAAAAGTATGGCAACTCTGGAAAGAGTGCAGAGAAGAGCAACAAAGATGGTTGCTCTAAAATATCCAATGAATGGGTGCAGGAAGAAGGTATGTCTAGTCTAATGAAGAGAAGGACTAGAGCAACATGGTAGTAGTCTTCCAATATTTGAGAGGTGGTCACACAGAAGAGGGGGACAATCTACTCTCCAAACCACCTGAGTGCAGGACAGGAAGTTAATGGATGGAAGTTTATCAAAGGGAGATCCAACCTGGAACTAAGGAGAAATTTCCTGACAATAAAAACAATCAGTGCAACAGCTTGCCTCCATAAGTTATGGGTTGTCCATCACTGGAGATTTTTAAGAACAGATTGGACAGTCATTTGTCTGGAACAGTATAGTTTCTCCTGCTTGAGCAGGAGGTTGAACTAGAAAACCTCTAAGGTCCCTTCCAACTCTGGTATTCTGTATTCAGATCTGGAAATTCCTTTTAGACATCTCTTACAGAGGCCAACATAGAATGCAAGCAACATTTTTAACGTCTTTTGCATGTATAATTTTTTTAATGATTTTTACCTGTAAATCACCCAAATCACTTAGATAGTGAGCTGGGCAGTGTTTACATTTGATAAATAAATAAAATAAAAAATAGTAGACTACCGTGAAACAAAGGAAAAATTCTTCTTCCCATCCATTACTTCCACAGAATTACCTCAGTCATGGATTGTAATTCATGTTTAATCCATGATTCATGAATTTTCCTCCACCTGTAATCCATCCACTTTCCAGTTTCCTTCATCTTAGCTCCAACATCAAGGCTGATAATTACAGCTTTTTTGTGATGCATTTTGTATTGATGGATGAACTTTTTACTCTGTTGCCAGCTGCCTTTTCTGTTTTTTTCCCAGGTAGGTGGTACATATCTTTTAAAATATAAAAACATAAATAACTCTTGTGTTTTTAATAATCTGTACCAGCTTGGCAAGGTATGGCATTGGCTGCTGATTTGCTTTTACAAGAGTATGATAAGTTTCTGTTTGAAGATTTTGCACAGTGATCTTTTGCAGACCAGTCCTACCTAACACTTGTTTAAAATGAGTTTTACCTTCAAGTAAGGCTAAACTGCTAAAACTCTGATATTCTTAACATAAACTTTGTGTTTCATTACTCACTATCTCTGACCTTTGATTTGCATAAACCTAGAGAAGTTGCTTTCTAATGCTCTTAGGATTGCTGCTGGTGCAGCCTCCAGAATCATAATAAACATGACTTGTATTCTATTCAACTTCTATGAAATGGATGCTCAGGTCTCAATGATTAAACAAGCCCACAAAGGGAATTTTCTTCTAAAATATATACCGTGATAACTATCTACAATACATCATGTCTTACAAGGAAAAGCAAAATGGGTTCTTACTTCTATGGAGTTTTTTCAACTACATTTACAAATGTAAACTCTTCTAGAGTCGGGAACGACTAGCACGTATGTGCGAGGGGAACCTTTACCTTTACCTTTTAAACTCTTCTAGAAAAGATGTCTCAAGTGCCTATCACACTTGAGTTTTAAAAATCCCAGTGAACACTAAATAGCAGTAAGGAGTTACCAAAAATTCTCTTTGCTGCCATCAAGTGGTTATGCTGATTTATTACAGTAAAGCTATTTGGACTTCCTGGACTATCTCTGCTACTTTGCCAGTCATTTCACTACACCAATGTTTCTCAACCTTAGCGACTTTAAGATATGTGGACTTCAACTCTCAGAATTCCTCAGCCATCATGGGAAGTCTGGGAGTTTAAGTCTACATATCTTAAGGTTGCTGAGGTTGAGAAATACTGCATTG
>JANHJO010006433.1:334681-345072 GCA_032468235.1 Pseudoxyrhopus heterurus | reverse complement strand
GATGGGATTCGATCAGCCAAACTGCTGATCTGCAGTACTCTGTTCTTACCACTTGAGCCACTGCAGCTCCATGTTTTAATCTTGTTATTGGAAATATGTAGATAATGCCCAACAAGGCAAAAAATTACTTACTTCTCCCAATCATCATTTACATAATAATCTCCAATAAAAATATAGAAAACAAATTCAGAATAGTAATAAAGATTGTAGGAAAAATGTGCATACTAGTGTGCATCTAAATTAGAAATCTAACTAGATTTCTAATTTACACAAATCTCTTTGATTCAGGAAGGGCTTCCATCAATATACCAGGGAGAAAAGTGAATTTGCTGATTCACTGTCCTCTCTGGAACTTCACCTCCTTCCGTGATGACTGAAGAAATTTCCCAATCCCTGGAAACAAATCCGGAGAAGCAAAATAAGATGAATGGATGAAAGTAACATTTATTTAGATGCTGGGGCTACTTGATGCCAAAACAACTGTGCTTCCTGTTCAGTTAATAAACGTTCTTGTTTTCTGGGTGAAGACCTATGGTGGATTAAACATCCCTGTAAGCAAGTACAGCACTATGGCCAAGTTTGCAACTGGATAGCAAGTTCTGACCAACAAAATTCCCTCTGGAGAAGGAGATATTGGGAGACTACCCAGTTATAGTCCAGATAACTGCTCCTCACAAATAGATTACAGAAATTGACTTTCCTGTGGTTGCTCTTGAGTTTAGTGGCTTAGGAGCCAAGAGATCAACGTTGTGTTCAAAACTACTGTGTAATTTTTATGGACATATAACCAGCAAAAGTCTCACTTTCTTAAACACTTCTGGACACAATTCATTTGACCTCAGGCAAGTCACTCTCTCTCAGCCCAATTCACCGCACAGGGTGGTAGTTGTGGGAAAACAGGAGGAAGGTGGGTTGGATATATTCACCATTTTGAGTTCTTTGTAAAAATAATAAAGGGGGAATATAAAGCAATAAACCAGCACACTTAAGAGGGATCTTGGGAATGGCAAGAAAGAACAAAGGTACTAGATAAGTCACCTTTTTGTAATTTAAAAACACCTTAAAGTATTTTGACTTAAAAGCAAAAAGCTTAGCAAAATTGTCAATAGTTTGGATGCTTTTGAAATAGTAGCGGAAGGAGGTTTTCAGGGATTAAAAAAGGATATGAAAGAAGTACTTAAGAAGACTGAAAAATCTATAGGACAACTGGCCGAAAATGTAAAACAAATTAATGACAAAGTAGAAGTTCTGGAAAGTAAGACAGAAGTTATAACTAGAGAGGTGGAGAAAGATTTAGACAACTTGGCACAACTGGAACGGAGAGAAAAAGATATTTGTTTAAGCTTTAGATCTGGGCATTCTATGGCTCATGGGCCATATCTGGCCTTTTGGTTGTTTCTATGAAACCCGTGGTAATTCGAGATCATAGGGAAGGTATCAGAGAGAAAAATTGTTACATTTCTGACTTTTTATATTGGGTGCAGATGACACAGAAACAGAGATTGATAAGTTTTATAGGATCAATATACAATTTGCAAAATTAAGTAGTATTCCAAGGTATATGTATGTTGTCATGAAGACTAGAGATTATGTTTTGCAATAATATTGAGAATGAAGATTGAGAATGATAATACATATGTACTTAAGGAAATTCCAATTAGAATAACTATGTTTTAAAAAAAGAATATTTTTTGGGAGGGGGGAGTTTCTGGTATGATTTATAATGAACCAATCTTCAAAGGCATGGATATCTCACAGCTGCTCCTCATAGTAATCTGTGGGAAGAAAGTTTTTTGCATTTTGCTTGCTAGCTGAGCAGCTGGGAGGCAAGAGATACAAGTTATAGAAAAAAAGAGAATTATAATCTTAGACAGGTTTGATTAGAATTGCACTATAGCTGCCAAGAGGAAGATTAGAGGCCGTTTATCTATATTTTCTTCTCGTGTTTTCTGTTGTTTCTCCTATCTCCTTTTTTCATAGTTCATTTTTCCGTCTTCACATTTACTATATTTTACTATATTTCGCTTTCTTTTGAATGTATTTATTATCAATGTAAAATCTTTCAATAAAAGCTATGTTTTTTTAAAAAGTCCCCGTATTTCATCAGCAGACTGTTTTTATTACATGCAAATCTGCTGTAGTGATTAAGAACTGCATTTTCTTGGTTCAAAACCCTATTTATTCTAAAACTGAAAGGTTTGATTAATTAAGAGGTTCTGTATCATGCTCCCTTTTACAGGTACTAATATTATCTTCAGAATTCCTCAGCTCCAAAAATCTATCCAATAAGTACAACTATTCAGCGATTTGCACGCTTGTAATATACATATAACACTTTGCTTGTTGAGATGGGATAATGTTAAGTGTGTGGTAAACACAACTCCAAATATCAGCCTGTCTTTATTTTAGATTATGATCATTCTGGACTAGTAATTTTCCAAATTTAGCATTCACGAACACATCAGTACTTTATGTGGTTCTTAGATGTGGAAGGTTGTTTGTAATAGAGCATTACCAATTTCGTCAGGAGCAAAGAAACTATAGAAGGAAAGAATGGTAGTATGGATCGGGGTAGATAATAAGCTACAGTGAAAAGGATGACACAGTTGGAAAGAAGCAGCATTATACAATATAAAAATATTTAATCCAAGCTCAGAAGCACCAGACAAGCCCAGTCTTGCTAAGCTCACAGAACTTGTTTAACTTGGATGGGACTACAAACAAAAATAGTGTACCTGAAGACATTCTTCTATAGAAAGTAGAGAGAAAATGCAATATTCTCCCTTCATGTGAAGAAGATAAAGAGGCCATTAACATGGAAAATTAAGCTACGTATGGAGGAATTCTCTGAATAAGTTTTCACTTGCCTCCAACGCAAGGACTAACAAGCCGAAAGAAACAATTTCTATTTGGTCAGAAATTATGGCTAAACCAACCAGAATGCCATGGCTGATTTTTTTTTCAACATAACCACCATTAAAACATGCCATTTCATTAGGTTATCTTAGAAGAAATAGATAAAACTTGTTCAGAATATTTACAAAAGCACTCCAATCAGCTAAAACAAAGATTTAGGTTGGATAATCCCTTTTTTCTGTTTCAGGAGATTTGCAATTTCTTGTAAATCAGAGATGTTTGAAATAATCTATGATTAAATTTTAAATTAAAATTTTAAATTAAATTAAACTAAGGTTTATAATGCATTGCTTGAAGCTGGTTTGTCGGGAAAGGAGTAGTGTTCATTTTAAACCACATGCTTGATTTAGCATTACATGTTCACAATAGCAAATATAATTTTAAAACAGATGACAGTGATACTGTACTTTAGGATTTAAGACAATATAACTATACCTTAGGATTTTCTTCTAGAATTGAAGATTATAGAACAAAACAAATTGGCTTATCTAGTTAAGACTTCTGCAATTATTGATGTTCAAAGTATATTTAATGTCACTCATCTTTAGCGACACTTATTTTCTATTCAACAAGATCAATGTTTCAGGATTCCAGGGAACCATTTTCAGTATCTGATAATTTTCTCCAGCATCTGATAATAGATTTACATAAATTGAGGAATGTCTATGGAGATTCTCAGTCATCCAGGTCATGGTTGTCCCAAAGGTGCTTTTTCAAGAGGCAACTGGACTTTCTGGTTTTTCTTTGAAGACATGTTGCCAACTAAAGGAGCTAATAAGATGGTTAGATATTTTGCAATGCTGTAGGTGACAGAGTTGATGCTGCTGACAATTGGACCTGAAAAAGCTCCTTGGATGAGAAGCGAAACGTCTTCAAAGGAAAACCAGAAAGTCCAGCTGCCTCTTGAAAAAAGCACCTTTGGGACCTTTTAGAACTCCAATGTCAGATGTGAACCACCAGACCTACGTAGAGTTCAAACTAGCTACTCAGTGCTTCTCTGCCTATCATAGAGAATCTCCCCAGACTGGCAGCTTTTGTCTGGGAAAGACCAGGTAAAGCTCAAAGGTATTTGGGTGGTGTGTGTGCGTGGTTCAGACCTCTTATGTTTATATGGCAAATCCAAGCTAATTCCCTGCTTGAGCCCTCCTTCCAACTGGGGCAATTGCTCTCCAACATCCAGCAACAATACAGCAACAAGTATGCAGATACAATTGGGGGTGGGAGGGCTTATATCAATACAGCCCAGAGTATATGCATGTACTTACCAATTGCTTTCTTAGGCGCTCATATTCTGGTCGATATTCTCTGGAAGAAGAAAAAAAGGGGCTTCATGTAATTACTCCTGAACACTATTACACACACACACACACACACACACACACACTGACAATAATGTATTTACTTGTTAAACGTATATGCTGCCCATCTCGTTTGGTGACAACTCGAGACATTTTACAAACCATTAAAAACCATTTCATATAATAAAGTTCTTCGCACATGGTCATCAGTATTGAACATAACATCACTGTTACAAGTAGTCAGTGTTAATCAGTGTGTGTACTCACAGTTTTGTTTAATGCTATAGAAAGAGGAAATTTTTCCTATAAGCCTAATATCTGCACCAAGAATGAACTATTTGGTGGTGCCCCGTGAAAACCCATTGACTCTGCCTACTCTACAGTACATCAATAGATGTGATATAGAACTGGTTAACAGTAGAGGTCTCTAATACCAACAGCAAATCATTGATTTCTGAAGATTGTTGTGAAATCTAGTATATCCATAGGGTACAAATAAACTTAACTGGAAGCATTGTTTGCCTAAACTCTCTTTCTTCCTTTCTTTTTGTGCCTTTGAGTCAGTATGACTTCTGGTGACTGCCTGGACGTCCCTGCAGTTTTCTTGGCAAGGTTTTTTGGAAATGGTTTGCCATCGCTTCCTTCCTAGGGCTGACACAACTTGACTGGCCCAAGATCATCCAGATGCCTCTGTGCCTAGAACTCCACAATCTCCCAGTTTCTAGCCTGATGCCTTAATCACTACACCAAACTGGCTCTCTAGAGTTTCTAGGCAACCTCAAATTCAGTTGAGGTTTACAGAGTAGAAATTCCCATTTGCACTCTGATTCAGGTGACCTAAGGGCACAGATAAAACCCCAAGTGGCCTCAAAGGCTCTCAGAGAGTGCTAATGACTAGATGACTGCAAAGAAATATGATCCTTCCTTTTCCCTCCCCCACCCTCATCCTTTCAGAGCTAATCCTTCCATCCCCCTACCATCCTGCCAGAACCAATGAAACTTCTTGGATGAGAAGTGAAATGTCTTCAAGGAAAAACAAAGAAAATCCGGTTGCCTTTTGAAAAAGTATCTTAGATACCCTAATTCAGTATGTCCCAAAACTCAGCTATCCCTAGAGATAATGGACAGTGTGTCAGGTTGCTCTTGCTATTTTCCTTCCTTTCCTGAAGAAGACTTACCTTTCATATTCATCAACAGCTTTGGATAAATGTTCAAAAAATTCATCCATCCCTGTTCCTTGTACAGCGGAAACACCCACCACCTGCAAGAGAAAGTTGACAAATTGGATGGCTTTAGAAATGTGGATTTAAATGAATAAAAGCTCTATCTTACTTGACTTGCTTAACTTCAATCTATCTCTTCCCATTCAGCACCAAAAACTGTGTTACTCAATAACATTTTTAACAAATCCACCTGCAGACAGAACGTATTGCACCCTTTGCAGTGCAAAAAAGAGCACCCACCTGAAGTGAGTTGTAGAACTCATCTAAAACAAGACTCATAGAGCGAGTTAAATTACTGGCATAGCTGGTTTCTTGACTGAGGGCATCTTGAAAAGCTTCAAAGTCCTGCATCCATTCAAGTGCAAAGCTATGGTCAATGATGTCTGTCTGAGTTGAAAAAGAGAAATAGATAGGGTGTATACTTATATATATATTTAAGCAAAACATAGAATATAGAAACAGCTTCTGCCAAAGAAGTCTTGCCAGAATCTTATCCATTATACCTTGTTACCTACTGGCCCAGGAACAAGGACCAATGGCCTCATCATAACTGCTGATTCTCTAGAAGTGGTAGGGAAAGCAGACTGATGGCTCTTCATTTCATATGCACAGAAAAACCATGATAAGAAATGAAAGACAGCAGTATTATCAAAACCTAATAGGCCATCTATTAACTATTGTGATCAATTCAAAATTTTATCTTTTAAGAAGGAAACAAACATGTTCTGAGGAGCATAAAGAAAATACTGGGAAGCCTGAAAGTTCACTTTTGTAAATAGTGGTAAAAAAGATAAGATTATTTAGCACAATCAGGAGAAGCAAAATTAAACCAAAGGATTGACATCAGAAAACTTTGTCTCTGTGCCCCAAAGGAGAGCAATTAAGATTAAAGGTTGAGAATCTCAGCAGATTTTAGTGGAATATAAAGTCAGTGACTCAGCAAGCTTTCAGGGCTCTAGTTATATCTGAATCTGGGTTCTTCAGATACTTGATCATTTTAGCATCATTCTCAACATTTTTTCAGATCTTCAATATTCCTTATTATTATGAGATAGATGGATTGATTGAATACAGTATTTCATATTTTTTTTATTTATTAAATTCAGTGGCTGCCCATCTTACCACAGGGTAACTCTGGGCAGTTTACAATAGTAAAAGGATAAAATTATATAAAATCTATACACAATACAAACGAAATACTATAAAAATATACTCAACCCTAACTAAAGATGGGAAAGGAAGAAGTGGGAGGGGAGGGGAGGCGGTCTTTGTATTTAATCTGTCAACCACTTCCCAATGTGAAGCCCCCTGCCCAAGCCCCAAGCCAACTGGCAGAGCCAGGTCTTTAAGCTCTTGTGAAAGGTCAGGAGGACTGGAGCTCACTCCAGGGGGGCAAGATGTTCCAAGGGGCAGGAGCAATAGCAGAGAAGGCTCTTCTCCTAGACCCTGCCTGCAGGAATACCCTGGACAATGGGGCCTGCAGCATGCCTTCCCTGCTAGCACAGGTGTGGTGGGCCAATCCCACTGGGATGCGATGGTCCCTCGAATGTAGTTACACAACAGTTATCTAACAACATTGTGTTGCTGATAGTTTAATTTTCTGTCCCTGCTCAAATGTTCCCCAAATGTTGGAATCTTGGCCTTTTCACAGTATTTATATTTTGTTGACATTTCATAAAGATGCCTAAAACAATCTCAAGGTGATTGTCGTGATTACTCAATATCAATGAGATCCCAATGGTGTAATCCATTAAGATTATTTTGTCCTAATCCAACTCATTTTGTATTTACTGAACTGTTTGCCATTTAATGACCATTTTAACTGTGTAATTTCTCTTCAAAACCATTTTCTTTTTCTTGGGAGATAACGGAAAACATGAGTAACAACAACAACATCATACCCTAAATATAAGTTGGATATCAGAATTTATCCTTACATTCTTTGTTGCTTCTTTGAGGAGAAAAGTCAAAGCAAGTGGCAGCACTTTAACTGAATTTAGCTAAACTCAAAAAAGCTAAACAGGACTTAATCTGGTCAATATTTCAATGAGAGACAACCCAGAAATCCTACAGCTACAATTAAAATGGGAAGTGAAGATTTCCCACACCCCTCAATTGTGGAAGAAGGCTATAGCACATCTATTATGCTGCCAAAACTATACAGACATCCCCACATCCTCATCAGGAGTCGAGTTTGAATAGATAGCCTTCACTTTTTTTAAAAAAAAGAGAAACAAGAAGGCAGGGCAGAAAGACAGTGTTGGTTTTAATATTAAGAGATGATCTCATTGATATCTAGCATGTAATGTGGACTACGGAACACCCCACTCACCTTGTTCATGACCACTATGAATGGGAGCTTCGTTTTGTATAGGATGCTGAAAAAAGAGTGGTTGGTCAGAGATAAAAAGGTGGCCTAGATATGAAACAGTTTGTTGCTTTAATACTTTTACTGAAAAAGAATTTTACACACCATTCAAAACTACAGAAACATAATCAAAAAAGGAAAAATGATATGAAATAAAAGGTTATAAGCAGCAAAAGACAAAGAAAAGATAGCTAAGGAAGTAACGGCAGTACAGATGTAATAATTACTATCTCCATCCTCCAAATTATATACCGCAATATCCTTCCTCCCACAAACAATCCTTTTTAATCAGTTAATCCCAAAATCAACAATTTTTGTCCATTTACAGAAAAAGTTTATAAAGCGTTTCCAGTCTTTTACAAAATTGTTGTTCTCTCCTTAATCAAAGTCATGCAACTGTTAACATTCCCCAATTCTGCCTTTTAATCCTTGAGGCTAGAGAATGGGGGATTTAGTATTTGGCAAACTAATGGTAACTAGCTATGTATCCTGAAGGCAGATGATATAGCAACTTCGATGAACTTCACAAGTTCTGAAGTTGGTAAACCCTAGCCAAAAGACTACCTGTGATAGCCATGAATATTGCTTTTGGTTTCATGTTTATGGCACAAATGGAAAAATGGCAGATGAACTAATAATGGAAGCTGCTAATCAGAATATAGGAATTTGCTCAATACCCAGTGGCTTTCACTGAAGCTCCACTTGTGAGAATTATTAATAAATATGTTAAAGATAAAACAAATTGTGCTATAATACTTCACCGCATTCTGTTCTTAAGTGCAATTTAACACACTTATGTTAACTTGGCTCTGTGTTGTGAAGGGCTCTACAATTATTTTAAAAATTATTCCTTCCCGTACAACCCAATTTACATCTTTCTCTGGCAGATTCTTCTGCAAGATCAGAAATAGTGTTGTGGCCTGTTGGCTGCCGGCCCCTCCAGCAGCCAAATCAGAGGAGGAGATAGTATGGGAGTCAAGGTCAGCATCAGGGCAACCTGGAAGCTCCGAGGGGGAACAGGAAATGGAGCTGGCCGAGAAAGAGACAGAGCCTGGGCCATCCGTCAGCCCTCAGATGGAGAGTCAACAGCCCCCAGGTCTGGCAGAGGTTGATGAAGAAGAAGAGGAACAGCTGGGTCCAGTACCTGATGCGCGGCTACGCAGAAGGCAGAGAAGGAGAGAACAGTAGGCCGATCCTGGGGAAGGAAGAGCCACCGCTGCTAACGAGGCCCTACCCTGGCTCTGGGGATAAAAGGCAAGGGGCGGAGATGAATAGGTGTGGCAGACAACTATTCATCTTCTGGCCGGCTGGACTTGTTAGCTTGTGAGAGAAGCTTTTTGCCGGGGTTGCCAGCATAAAGGAATCTTTTGAGTTCATGTCAGAAGGTTTGTCGTGTTTGGGGATCTGAATCAGAACAAGTAGGAGCTTTTGGAGACAGCACACACTCTGAGTAACACAACACACCCCTTTAAAGTCAGCTCTCCTGGTGTAGATGCTTGAATTTTCCCTGGCTTTTAAATTTATAATATACTTTTCTAAATCATCTGCTGTAAGGTGATTTACATTTTTGTTTAGGAAACAATATAAACCAATTAAATACAGTGAACGTTTGTGCTGGGAAAGCAGTTGGTGCATGTAAATAAAAAGTCTGGGAGAACAAGAACTACATTAGAATTTTTTTAAAAACTCCAGATCCTTATCCCACAAAGAAAAAGAGGAATTGTAAGGAAAGTGGGAAAGTGCCTCCTACCTGCAAGCATACAGCATATTAGACATGAAGGTGACAGGATTAGTGCTGCGAGATGTGTCCATCACATAAACCACCACCGATGGGAAAGAGGAAGCCTAAATAGACATATCAGGATTATTGTTAACAAAGCAAAGTGTGTTTTCCCCATCCTTAATTAACTTCCAACATCAGATGGATAGAAGTCACTAACCAGGGCTTCTGTGATGATAGTGCCAGAGGCTGACCAAGTAAACACTTCAATCTGCCCAGGTGTATCTATTAGGACATACCTGCAAGAGAAAAGATTTGCTCTCACACACACTCAGAATATACAGAAAACATTTTATGGTTTCATAAAGACAGCAATGTGTATTTGTTCACTGCTGTCTCTGAAACTCAAGCCAGAGCCACTACCCACACAGAAAAGAACTGAGTCCAGGTTTAATTATTTCTTTTCAAAACAAAGGATGAATTTGTGAACCATTTTCCTTATCAAATCAATGTAAATGACCATTTTAGTTCAAGACTACTGCTTCAGGAGAGATGAGGCATAATTAGTTTCTCAAAGGAATATTTCTAAAATATTTCATATGCCACTCCAGCCCTGTTTACATCTTTTTTTATTCATTTAGGAATTGAAAGGACTGAGCACTCATTTCAAAATATTCCAAATCACAAAAACCAAATGTTTACAGCTGTGTGAGGAAAAAAATGTGTGTTGTGGTTCAGCAGCACGTTGCTGCACCGGTCAGTGATTCTGACTCAGAGGACGAACTTATTCCAGAGGCCAGGACAGAATCTCTGCTTGAGAGGATGCCGGCAGAGGAGGGGCCGTCTGGGACTCAGCCAGAACAGGT
>JANHJO010006433.1:263924-276303 GCA_032468235.1 Pseudoxyrhopus heterurus | reverse complement strand
AAAGCATAAGAAGTTTGGAATTGGGTTTATTTAGAGAGCCCAAAAGATTGGATACAAAGAAACATCTTCTTTGTACAATGATTGCTTTCTCCTTGGTATATTAGTCGACTTGACATAATAGATTAACCTAAAGCAAATTGCCTTACTGCCTTAGGATGTGTAAGCCCAGCTCTTTCCTTCATAGTATGAGTCAACACACAGTGTCAAGGACTCTGATTTAATGCATATTTTGAAACTTTTAAAGATTGTGTTTCATGATGCAATTTTATTTGATTATGGTTTTAGAGTGCTTTGTCACCTGCAATGAAATTTTATTTGGAAGAGTGGCTTATAAAGTCTTAGAGGTATGTAAAATGCTCAGAAACAAAAATGGCCCAAGAGATCTAATTATACTAACTCACTGAAAATATCCTGTGTGATTTCCTCAAAAATGTAATGACTCCTGTATAACAACATACATTTATATAAATAGTAAAACAAGTATTTACAGTATATAAGTAAGCAATAAAGTATTTACTAAATGTTAAAGTAATTACTAAAACGAATTTTCCACAATATTGTCTTCTGCATGCATTCAAGATGCTGGCCATTGCCTTTAAAGCCTTACATGGTATGAGACCTAGCTAATCAGGAATTGCCTGTTTTTCATAGTGACTGTCCATCTGGTGCCCTCCATTAATATTGGTTTGGGTTTCACAAATGACCAGTGGACTTTCTCCGTCACTTCACCTGTTCCTTGGAGCTGCATCCCCCAGAAATTCATATGGTCTGTATCTTGCCTGTCCCTAACCATATATTTTTTTAATTGTCTTTTCCTCCATGCTTTTGGACAGAGTAATTCCACAGGCTCTTTAAAATCATGGAGTCATATGAAAGCATAACATGTTGTCCATTAGATAATGGTTGATTTTATATAAGGCTATTTTTTAACTTTGTGAAATTGCTCAGAGTTATGTTGCAGTTGGTGGCCTGGAAAGGCTAAATATTGAACATTTAAGCAGTGCTGGAACACAATGGTATATATATATTTGTTAGAACAGTCTACTCAGGATGCTATGTCTTTGCTATATTTAGAATCAAAGTTTTACTTGTGAAACTTTACATAGGACACGTTGATGTAAGTTCTACTTCCTTCTGCTACCTAAACAATTTATAACAGACTTGTTTGTTGTCTTGTTCATAGTATTTGTGACATTGTGACATAGTGAGTAGTCTCCTGCCCACTAGAAGTTTCCAAAAAGTTAGTCAGTTCTTCATGGATGCTACTGGTTGTTTAGAGTAATGCAAAATTCCATATCACTCATTCCCTAGGGGGTGGGGGAATGGTTGTCTTCACTCCAGTCTATGTTTTCACGTGCATATGTCATTTGCAAAACAACCAACAAACCACAAAACTTGAATCATAATTAAGCTACCTAGCTATTCAAATATCATTGTTTCAATACCAATATTCCCATTGATAGTTGTGAAACATGCATTGTATGTCATGAATTATGCAGCCAACTATTTTTTACAGTGATTATAACTTGTTTTATGTTA
This sequence comes from Pseudoxyrhopus heterurus, assembly GCA_032468235.1. NCBI lineage: Eukaryota > Metazoa > Chordata > Lepidosauria > Squamata > Pseudoxyrhopus > Pseudoxyrhopus heterurus. The sequence continues at coordinate 274,764 of JANHJO010006433.1, read as the reverse complement.
CAATGGTGGTGAAAAAGGAAGCAAGAGGCAATCTTTATTCTACTATTGGTTTCATACCAGTTGAGTAACCAAAATACTTTCGTTTGTCCCTGTTTCACAAAGAGAAAAAAAAGGAAACAATCTAAAAAGCTGGCATTTTATTCTGTAAAAGTGCTTTTGGGAAATTTAGACATGTTAGATGAAAAACCCAGTCTATGCTGTTTCAGCTGAAAGCAAAATATCATAAAATGTTGCATATCAGTTGAGCAAACTGATGGAACTGGGAGAAAAAGGGATCCATGGGATTGTTCCTTGAAAGTTTAGGCCAACAGTTGTTTGTGAAGATCTGTTTACTTTGGCCTCTTGAACAACTTTTCTTTTATAGGTTCAAGTATATTTTCTCATGTTCTACAGGTCCATCCAGTGAGCCAAAGTTACGTAACTATCTTTCCCCCTTTTATAATAAAATAGTGTTTGGATAATTTTTGTCACAATCAATGCAAAGTCTCTACAGAAAGCCTCATCATCTCCCTGTTCTAAGTTTCCTGATTTCTTTTTCCAGAGACTTTCAGATCCAATGTAGATCATGATGGGTGATGGTGGTAATAATAGTTAAAATGTCTTCAGAAAGGCCTTGGTAAAGAAAATAATTTTTAGTTGCCTAAGTGAGGCGGTTATTAAGTGAATTGTGAATGAGTTTACAACCTTTTTGCCATGGCTGTTGAGCAAATTTACCAGAGTGATTAAGTCTAGCTTAAGTGAGTCTAGCTTTCCCGTTGATTTTCTTTGTTAGAAGCCAGTGGGGAAGGTTGCAAATGGTAATCATATGACCCCAGATGTTGCAGCTATCATAAATATATGCCAAGTGCCTGAAATTCATAAGGTGTCATAAATGGGAGGATTGGTTGTAAATCACTTTTTTCAGTGTCATCGTAACTTTGAACGGTCACTAAGTGAATGGTTGTAAGTCAAGGGCTTCCAGTATTTACTTTGTATTTGAACTGGTCTGTTTTAATAGATTAAAAGAGAGCCCACTATAAGTAATTTATTGTATAAAGACCAAAGTTCACATAAATTACCTCATACTATAAGGACAATTTCACATTTTTTCACAGAATAATTGATGTTAATGTGTATTAGGTGGGAATTAGAACTGTCATACCATAAATCATCATAATAGGACGTAATCATGGAAAAAGCTTGAGGGAAGTTTACTGGCCTAGAAAAAAGACAGACAAGATGAATTTGCAATGATTACTCTATTTCTTCAACTCACAATTCCAATGTTGTTCTTGTTTAATATTGGGGAAGAGGGTTTCTGCTGTTAAACTATATAAAAGTATAAGTAGCAAAACTAATGCATTGTAAGGAAAGAGAAAAGAAAATAGTGCAGTTACAAACACTTTTTCAAAAACAAATACATCCAATGTTTGAAATGTAAATTTCTGACAGCAGGTACAGCACTTCATTAGATACTGAACACCGAAGCCATATTTACTTTTTGTTAGAATGGATATTTTTGTGTATTATACTACGTATTTTTATATATATTTTTAAAATGAATCTTACATATTGTTGTATTCTAATGTAGCAGTATATGATAATGCAAATGTCCCTAAATATTTGAAGATGCCTCTCACCTTAGTAATTAACTTAATTACCTAATGAGCAAAGTACATTTTATAGGTAGTGACAGAATAGAATCAAAATGTCAGCAAGAAACTTAAAAGGAAGTAGTGTTGAATTACAATACAGAACACATGTGAAATAAGTAAATAACTTCTTGTTTCAAATTCAGACATAAATCAAACAGGAAGACATGCTTCGTTCTTTAGTGAGATTTTAATCAAACAGCACATGTATTTATTTAACTGTAGTAACCAGTTTCCCTTTAGTTTTATTTATAGATTAACTTGCACTATTGTCCCTATATGCATAATTCCATGAATATATGGGGCCAAAGGGGTAACTTTAGTAGCTTTAAGAGTCATTTGTTTATTGTATTAAATTTGCATTTTAATGGTAAAGATAAACGTTTTTTGCATATTTCAAATATAATAGTTAAACTTCATTTTGGAGTTTTCTGTTAATTTAGGTTGGGCTGACAAGTTAAGAAACAGTCTACTTACTTTAAGTGTGCCTCACTTATCCAGTGGGCCTGGATATGTTTATGAGTCCTGTGCAGGTATGAGGTCCTTCTGATCGTATCTTGCATACCATGCATTCAGGAATGTCTTAAGTCCCAAAAGCTTCTTTGTGGAATGTGCTGCAGTACCATGTCTCATGGTAGGAAAACTCTGGATTTGGAAAACCAAATTGATATGATGGGGGCTAAGTGGAATGGCTGTCTTTAAAGCATGTACCTCTTAGTGGCAAAGTCATGCAGCTACTTGTTCAAAATACCAGAATTACATAACAAAAAGTATTAAAAAAACTACGACTAAAGAACTGTTGCAGAGAACTAGGAATGTCCCCAACATTTCCTTACCCTTATTGTAGTGAAAAACACCTGGATGAAGAAAGTCTGGCAAAAAACAATCTGCAAATATTATCACAGCAACAATGCAAAATGAATGCCTCTATCCATCAATACCATGGGAAGATCCATCCTACAGAAATGCTAAATTCATGGAACAATTTTAGAGATGCTATCAATTTTTATACTCTTTTATAGGCTATGATGCTGCTGAAGATGATATGATGGCCCAAATACTGTTGCTTTACTTGAATGATCTATGAACAAAGCAAGAGATATTCCTAATTCTTGGATATCATAAGAAGAAAATTATTACATATTTACATTCCTCCGGGAATGGGGCGGCATAGAAATTGCAACAAATAAAATAAAATAAAAATATGCTGGTTTTTATTATTTCTTTTTGGGTTTTATTGATATTTGTATGAGCCATCCAGAATTGTGTCCGTTAAACAGTTCGTCATACAAGCCTTAAATAATAAATGTGTTTTGCATTTAGGATTATAAGATGCAATATATGAGTTCTAAAATAACTGAATTGGTTTACTTGTGGGGTTGGTTCTAAACCATCTTTTATTCTTCAGATTTGAAGGATTGGACCAACATTCAGAAGGCAATTGGAATTTCTTTTGAAATGTAGAAATAAAACATACACTTCCAAATTGGTTTTGAAAGTTTCACAAAGTTGGGGCTTTGACAAGATTTTACACAAAGCCCTTTTTTTCCCTGAATTGATTCAATTTATTGAATTAATGTATTAATTTGAATCACATCGGGACTGAATTCTGTATCTTTATCAATTTGTATAATGGCACTTTTTTATTTTTGGACATTTTGGGTTTAAGTTGACAGTTCCTAAAATATATTTCATCATTATTTCATATGTATGTATATAGTGGCATGGTGGCCTAGAAGTGAAGATGCTCGCCTCCCACTTGGAAGGTTGAGAGTTAAACGTAGACAACAGGAAGGACATCCAGTCAGTAACACTCAGCATCCTTCAGTCACTCTGACTCCACCCCAAAGCAAGGGATTACAGGGTTGTAAAAAGAATACACAAACACACACACACAAAAGCCTCCTGAATATGATTATCTGCCTCGATAAGTTATGCTATCCTGAACAGGTGAGACAAGCTCAGTAAATTCTGATGCATCACAAAAACAGTCTTTGGTCTATAAGTAATGGTTTAATGGCATCCTGTCACAATTTCATTTTTTTCCAAACAAAAACGAACTAATTATCTGTTCCCAAACAACCGATCATGTGACATTATGTGTCATAGCCTAGGGAAGCTAGGCGAGCAGGTATGGCAAGTTTATTGCCCAAAAAGAATTACTATTTTTCCAGGTAATAATTAACCATAAAACGGGGGCTGCAATTCTATAAATTCACATCCTGGCAAAACATTACTGAACCAAGAGAGATTGTTTTTCATCGAATTATAGAATGTATATGTTAGAAGGACCTTACAGAACATCTAGTCCAATTATCTTTTGCCTTAACCTTCTATAATAAAAAGTCACACAGTTCATTCCTTGCTCTCTGTGTCTCTGTCTCTCTCTCTCTCTCTTTCTCCACCTACCTACCTACTACCTACCTACCTATCTACACACTAAAACTCATGGACTCAAGGTTTCTAATCTGGTCCTTTGATATATTAAACCAACTCGTTGGCATATTTATAAAGAAAAAAAAATCTATGAAGTCCAGAGAGGCATACTTTCAAGTAATATAGCAATATAGCACTGTATTTATATACCGCCTATCAGGGCGTGCAACTCTCTCTAAGCGGTTTACAATGTCAGCATATTGCCCCCAACAATCTGGGTTCTAATTTTACCGACCTCAGAAGGATGGAAGGCTGAGTCAACCTTGGAGCTGGTGGGATTCGATCAGCCAAACTGCTGGGCTGCAGTACTGCGTTCTAACCACTTGAGCCACCACAGCTCCTTAAACGCTACTTGTTCTTTTTTGTTGGAGACGCAGCCATAATTCAAACAAATGCCATTTTCCAACTTTTACAGTTGATTTTTTTTAACTAAAAACACCACTCATTTGCATATTTATATATGTATGTTAAAATCTCAGTCCCAGAAAAATTGAAAATGCCCATGTATGATATCTCTTTCTGGATGATGACTCCAAAGCTTCCACACATTTTTATATTTTTTATAAAATATAAAGTTTCCACACATTTTTATATTTTTTAATGATTTGACCAGTCCATTAAATTGGGCCAGTTTCATTTTGACATTTATCACAGATCTGGTAATTTTCTACAGAGTGGTGTTGTTTCGCTTGGTTCTAGAAAATAGCCTTTTTTGTGGGAATTATATAACCCCACAACTTTTGTCCTGAATAAACCTTTTCACATTTTTGGCCTAATTTGATGGATTTCACATATTCCAGCTTTCATATATGTCCATAATATATGGAATAAAGCTACACATTACTAGTGACACATTGGCATCAATATACTGATACGTGATTGACATGCTCTAGATATATTCTCAGCCTGTAGTAAATTGTATAATCTCATAGCTGTTTTTTGTTGGTTTTGTCTCCTATGTATATTATTGATATTATTTTTTAAATGCCCCAGAAATTTCTTTCATCTCTTTACTGTTCGTTTGTATTTCTGTTTTGCAAATCTGGGTTCCTTTTTGCCTGCTTTGTTTGCCAAACACTTACTGCTTTCTGAATGGAATTACCTTTTCTTCTAATAGTTTTCCTGTGCACTGCATTGATGTGAGTGACTTTTTCAGACATGATGATGCCTCCTGATATACAATTTTTTGAATTATGATTTTGAATAAACATCAAGCACATTATGTTACAGCCTTTATCTTTCTTCTCTTTCCAGTATGGCAGGAAGAGCTATGTGGTAAAAGGAATGGCATTTTCCCCAGATTCTACTAAGATTGCTGTTGGGCAGTCAGACAACATAATCTTTGTATACAAAATTGGGGAAGAATGGTAAGTGCCTTTGGGTAGGATAGGATAAAAACGGAAATTCATTCTTTTCAAATAGCAACAGATTGTGTTGTATTATTGATAGCCCTTCAGTTGCACATCTGGTGTTACTGTGGATATGGATGAATATGATTAATTTCCTGCTTCTTGGAATTCTAAATTGCAAGGAATGTCACATTAACTTCATGAGACTATGGGCACACTCTGGGTGCCTATCCCCTGCTTTACTGACACTATTCCTATATTACTTTATCCAGCTGGATCTCCTAGGGGAGCTTTGTAATATTTGTTGGTCCTTGACAGTAATATTGTCTCTGTTTATTCCTGTCCAGGGGTGACAAAAAAGTGATCTGCAACAAGTTTATTCAGACGGTAAGTGTCTTTGTAATGAGGGACCTTATACACCCTTACATACTGTCAGGTCTACTTTTCTTTTTGATTAATAAGAGACAGGTGCCTGAACTGAAGTTTGAGAGGGAGTGAGGGAAAGAGTTGGATATTGGATTAGCTACACTGACCAAGATTTGTAAATGGAATAAACAGGAAGGGAAGATGATCAGAATGGTTCTGCCTAATAGTACTATCATTTTTCACAGCTGCTAAGAGGAAGTTCAGCCATGGGAGGAGTCAGCATTGCGACTCCAATTTCAGAAACAGGCCATTCAGTTGACAGATTTCTTTGTCTGCATGCAGAATAGCTGTTTTCTTCTGCTCCTGATTATCCTGTTTACTTTGTTTTTTATTAGAGTGCTGTGACATGTTTGCTATGGCCAGAGGAGAATACCATTGTGTTTGGGCTTGTTGAAGGCAAGGTGAGAGACGCTGAGTCTTTTTAAGAAAGGAATTGGGGAAAAATACACCCACATCTACATGCTGCTGCAGATTAATTCAACTTAGGTGTCATTGGCTGTCTCCAAATTCTCCCTAAGCAATACAGATATTGAAGGGTGTCTATTCTGATTCTCTTCTTACTCCCTTATTGTTGGGATGACCTGATTTTTCTTTTCTAAAGATTCGTTTAGCTAACACCAAGACCAACAAATCCTCTACCATTTATGGAACAGATTCCTATGTGGTGTCACTGGCCTCCAAGTAAGTGAGGGAATGGGAGAGGTGCCTTAGTTGACTGCCTAAAAGTTACTAGCTCTGATTCCTCTCCTGGCCAGCTCTGGCCAGGATCGTAGAGCACGGGTCCCCAATCCCTGGTCCGTGGACTGGCACTGGGCCGCGGCATGCCAGAAACTGGACTGTGCAACCAAGCAAATCCCCATCAGCGGGATGCAGACGGCATGCAAAACCACTTCCCTCCAGTCTGCAGAAAAGCCTCTCTATGGAACTGGTGCCCAAAAGGTTGGGGGCTGCAGGCAAAGAGTACTTGTTTATTGTGAGTACCTGTTTTTAGGCTGCAGCTGAGGTGTAGATTAGCTGCATAATACTTATCCTGAGCCTGATGGCTGCACTGCTCTAGCCTACATCATTGTAAAGAGAATTACGAATGATTGTGGAGAATCTTTTCTCCACAACAAGTGAGTGGCTTAAAGAAATGACCCCCTGCAATGCTATGTCGATCACTCCTTATATATCCTCTCTCTGCAGTGTCTCGGGGAAGGGTATCCTCTCTGGACATGCAGATGGAACCATTGTGCGTTACTTCTTTGATGATGAAGGCTCTGGGGAATCACAGGTATGAAAAAGTTTCTCCTCCTCCTCTAACCAAACCAAGCCTGTAAAGAGGTGAGTGTAACATGGAAAGCAGTTATGCCTTCAAGATATAGTGCTATTCAGGGAGTGGCAGCTTTTTTTTAGCCTTGTTTCATATTTCTGGAAAAGATGGATACTTCCCCAACAAGAATTTCCACTAAACTGGAGAGGTAGTTTGGAATGAGGTGAATGGAGCACCTCTTAGTTGGAGACACGAAAGCTGCTGGGATAGTCTTCTTATATAGAGAGATCTTTGTATGCATACACACACACACACAGTACATTTTCTTTTCTATTTTGTATACTGTTTTACACTTACGTACACTTTAAAGGCGATGGAGTTGTACAGTTCACACAGTCTTCATTCTTTGTACCAAAGTCATCTCTTCCTGATTTTCTGTCTTCCTTTCAAGATGATGCACTCTCCCTATTCTGCTTCCCCTGGCATGTGAAGAAGAAAGTAATTAAAAAGATCATGGCATACCCTCATCCTGTCTCCTCTACTTTGGCCTTTTCCCTGCTGTATTGGGTAGAACAGGGTAGCAATCTATATGTACTACTATACGCAGAAAAGGATATTTGTATGAGACAAGAAATGAAGGAAAGATTTTCCCCTTGTATTTTATGTTATGAGCAGGAAGTTCTCCTTAAAAAATGGAAAGGTTATCATATATTAAATTCCTTATTATATCTACCTAGTTTGTTATATTGGCTGTGTTTGTTTTAGAACAAATCTGCACTTGGAGCCCAAGCTAAATTAGGCTGCTGAAGTTCCCCACAGCAAAAAAAAGTATTGCATTTGCTGTGCAGATTTATAATAAGCTTATATCTGGAGGTTAACCGAGAGAATAAGGCTGTTTTTTTAGGCCAACCTGGTTACCAAAATGTAGAATTGGTCTTAAGAGGGATTAGTCTGATTAAAATAGTTTTTCAGTATAAATGTCCAGAAAAAGGTATCTAAAATGCCATTGCATACCCAGTTAATGGATAGAAGAAAACATCATGGCTCTTCTCAGCAGCATATTTTTATGTTGGCTTGGGGTAAATATTTACACAGCCTTTGTTGAGAGCACTGTGGAGTGTGTGCTGTCCGTTGCCACTTGCCTCTTTCACCTCTCTCATTTTTGCTTCTGGATTTTGAACAGGGCAAATTGGTGATGCACCCCTGTCCCCCTTATGCCTTGGCATGGGCATCCAACAGCATTGTGGCTTGCGGCTGTGACAAAAAGATTGTGGCCTATGGGAAAGAAGGGCATGTGATCCAAACCTTTGACTACAGTCGAGATGCTTCAGAGAAGGAGTTCACTGTTGCAGCCGCCAGTCCAGGGGGCCAATCAGTGGTAATCGGCAGTTTTGACAGGTGTGATGCTTGAGGATGGAACAAGGGAACAGATTGAAGTCGGGCAAACCTCTCCTAGCTACTCACTCCATCTTTGATCTCCCAGGCTGAGAGTGTTGAACTGGAGTCCTCGTCGCAGTGCATGGGAGGAAGCCAAGCCCAAGGAGATTTCTCATCTATATACCATCACAGCCTTGGCCTGGAAACGAGATGGTTCACGACTCTGTGCGGTGTGTTTCCCTCTCCGTATCATGTCCATGGATACAATTCCTAGATGGCCATGTGTTCTGATCTCATATTCTGGGTTGGAGGGCTGGTACACAAAGGATACCTGAAGGAAACTTTTGTTTACACAGGGTACCCTGTGTGGTGGAGTGGAACAGTTTGACTGCTGCCTTCGCAGGAGCATTTACAAGAACAAATTTGAAATGACGTATGTGGGGCCGAGCCAGGTATGAGTGTGAAGTTTGGAATACAAGAATCTTTGGCTTCAGATACCAGCACAATGTGGACCAAATAAATCAGAAAGAATTGTTTTGCAAGTGGTATGGACAGTGATAGTTTGTTAGTCAGAAAATAGATGTTATTGCCTTAGAGAATTAATGCATACAGTCTTATAACAATGTGAATGTTGTACGTGTACCGGTTTCATAGCAATAGCACAGACTTGTATACCGCTTCACAGTGCTTTACAGCCCTCTCTAAGTGGTTTACAGAGTCAGCATATTTCCCTCAACAAACTGGGTCCTCATTTTTCCCAGCTCGGAAGGATGGAAAACTGAGTCAGTATTGAGCTAGTGAGAATTGAACTACTGGCAGTTGGCAGAATTAGCCTGCAATACTGCATTCTAATCACTGCGCCACCACAGCTCTTTTATGCCTAATATGTGCAGCACACATTCATGTTGTAGCAATGGCAATAGCATTTAGACTTGTATACCGCCCTATAGTGCTTTAGTGCACTCTCTGGCTGGTTTACAATATCAGCATATTTCCCCCAACGATCTTTTTTTTAATATATTTTTTATTGTTTACATATAGATATATTGAATACAGTGTAATTGGCCATGGCATTCCAATTGCCATAAAACAGAAATAAAAACAGAATAACATATATACTATTTTAAACAATGCTAGTGTTGTACAGTAATTTCTGACCATCATATTCTAATATGTCAACTCATCTATCATTCTAATACTTACATTCCTCTGTCAATAATACAAATAGTGTCTCTTTCCAAGTCATCCTCACCTGATTCTTTCGCCTTCCAACTTCTACCTCGTGTTTCTAACTATAGATAAAACCTATTCCATGTTAAATAGTATTTTGTATTTCCTTTATCTTTTATTTTTAGCGTTAGTCCGTCCATTTCCGCACAGTCAAGTATCTTCCTTATCATTTCGTCCTCTGACAGGGTATTTTTGTTCTTCCACCACTGCGCGTATACAATTCTTGCTGTGGTCAAAACACATAATATTAAATATATTGTCCCTTTATCATAACCCTCTAATGTGATACCTAGTAAAAACAATTCTGGTTTAAAATCTATATGTTGTTTGATCATTTTCTCTAGCCACGTATGTATTTGAGTCCAAAATTTCCTTGCCTTCATACAGGTCCACCACATGTAATATGTACCAGGTGATTGTTTACATTTCCAACAGGTTGAGGACATATTTTTAAACATTTTAACTAATCTCGCCGGGGGCAGATGCCACCTATAAAACATTTTATAGAGATTTTCCTTATAGCATATGGCTATTGTCAGTTTCTGATTTCTCTCCCAAAGCTTTTGCCATTTATCCATATCTACACTATCTCCAAAATTTTTGGCCCATGCTATCATCGTCTCTTTAACTTGTTCTTCTTCCATTTTATAATTTAATAAGTAATTGTATAACATCTTTATCAATTTGTCATCTGTCCCCACTAATATCTTAACCAATGTTGTTGGTATTCTATAAAAACCCCATGTTTTCACATCTTTCACATAACACGATTGTATCTGCAGATATGTCCACCATTCCACTTCCACCCTTTGGTTTTCTAATTCTAATCTGGTTTTCAGTTCACCATTCTCATTTAATATACCTTTATAAGAAACAATTTTTTCCATATTTATAGCATTTGGATGTATCATTGCTTCTAGAGTGGAGAGCCGGACTGGTATTTTCATGTACTTTTGTTGCTTAATTTTACCCACACTGATAACAATGCATTCCTTACGCGTAATATCTTTGGAAGTATCGATGTGCCATATTTCTCCCGTACCAGAGAAACTCACGCCACCCTAGTTGAAGGTCGTGACCTTCCAATACCAATAGTCTTCTATACCTCAAGGTTATCCACTCTTTCATCCACGTTAGTG
>JANHJO010006433.1:230208-244072 GCA_032468235.1 Pseudoxyrhopus heterurus | reverse complement strand
CCCACCTCGGAAGGATGGAAGGCTGAGTCGACCTTGAGCCTGGTGGGATTTGAACTTGCTAAATTGCAGGCAGCTGGTGGTAATTTCAAGCTCTCTAACCGCTGCGCCACCAAGGCCCTTAATATTAATATAAGAATGTCCAATGTTAAGAATGTCCAAATGATCAAGAGAACTAAAGCAGTGTATCCACCATCTCAGTCCAGATGGACTCTAGGCAGACTCTAAGGAATTACAATAATTGGATTCTTGAGCATGGTAAAAGGCAAGATGGGATAAATACAATATAATACATAGCACTAATAAAGTGGAGAAGAATCACTGTTTTCCTTTCTCAAACTCTTGACTCATGATCATCCCATTAAAGTTAAATAGTGGCACATGATTGACACAGTGCTCATTTAAACTGTGGAATTTGCTTTCACACAAGGTAGCAATGTCTGCCGATTTAGGTACCTTAAAAAGAGGATTAAACAAGATAATATATTGTGATGCCTATAAGTTTCCCAATCAGTGACCTTATTTTTTGCAGATCGTACAGAAAAGTCTTTATTGTTCATATTATATTTAGCAGGCTTTATAGTTGCATCTATGATTACTGTTGAATGAGAACATTAGATTATCAAGTCTTCATCTAATCCCACAGATAAATGTGAGAGATAATAATCTGTCTCCTTTGATTCTAATTAAACTTTTTTTTTTAAAAAAGTCCTTTTGTGGAGCACAATTTCCAATATGCTACTTAAAAGTCCAGCAATCTTAGCTTGAAAACATTTGAACACTTTTGCCATATTGAACTGAAATCAGTTTTGACTTTTGGCAGAGAACTGGGAAAGTTAGTTCATCCTCCTCTTTCATCTTTCCAGGCTGTTGGTTGGCAGAACATGGCTTTTATCTTCCTAAACCGTTTCCTTGATTTGACTGATGTGAGTTTTATCTGAGACTCTTGAGAGTGGTGGGGAGGGAAAAGGACTCCTTGTTTTTCTTTCTGATGTTATTTGCTCTCCTAGGCAATTGAAGAGGGCTCCCTTGATGCTCTAGACCACTCAGACTTCCAGAATACAGACATCCCTTTTGAAGTGCCACTGCCTGCCAAGCCACATATCTCAGTGAGTGTGTTCTCCTATGCATGCGCAATTTCACTTTATTTGTATTCTGAGCAGGGGAGACAATATTTTTAAGGGGCTATGGAAAAGGACATTCCTTGCTGGATTCCCAGTCCAGTTGACTCATGCACTTCCATCATCCATCCCAAAGTATTGCTGCCACTTTTCATTCATTCCGAGCGTCATATGTCTATCTGTGCTAGGAAGACCAGCGTGAGGAGATCCGTGACTGGGTTCTCACTGTCTCCATGGATCAGCGGTTGGAACAGGTGCTACCGCAAGATGAACGTGATACTTACGAAGCTTCTCTGGTAGCGGCAAGCACAGGTGTGCGCTCCCTGCCCTGCCTTATCACAGGTAAGCAGAGCAGCGTGGCATTTCAGCATGGCTGAAGCTATAATGGAAGGAACATATTCCATCTCCTTTCCTCCATAAGATTTTCAAATGGTGCCTCTCCCCCACCCCAATGTAAACTTGTCCACTTTTTCAGACCCTATTCTCATCCACTGTGGGAGAATAAGGGGAGAAAAAGTATTTTAAATCGTTCCCTAGTTACTTAGAAAGTCCCTCTTCTTCCAAACTCCTACAGAAAAATATATGGTGCTGCTTTGCTTATGTTCAGAAGAATGTTAAACTTCTACTCTGTATTTGATTACTTTTAATATACCATGTTTTTAACTAAAACATTTATTGCTATTCAATTTTTTGTTTTGCCTACAATATTTATATTTTAGCATTTACTTCTGCACATTTTAACTTGTAAGTTTTTACCTTGAAAGGTTATTTTAAGCATTTCATATTTTTAAAATCACATCCACAGTACTGACTAGTGATGAAGTTTCGTCACTGAAGAAAGCTGATTTGTCCTGGTCGAATCCATGAGTCCATTTATAGTTATTGCAACTGCACTACTTCTCTTTTTTAAAATAGCTCATTGCGTTACGATAGGCAATAAAAAAACAATTACAGCATTCAGAATGAATTTAACTATGAAGATTACTCACAATCTTTCAAAACAAAGATATAGTAGAGTAAAACAATAAAACAAGGCACCATGTATAATTTAGGGGAGAGGTGAATTCCAGAACATGGGAGTAGTCACAGAGAAGGCCTGACAGACCTTATTCACACCCCATGAATTTCACAACACGGAGAAAATTTCATCAGGACATTCCTAAACGTTTGAACTGGATTGGATGGATAGAGTCAATTTGGTTAAGCTCATGTCTGATATAACTTTGTTTCATGCCTGATATAACTTTGTGCTTTGCCATATACTATAGCATATGTATATACTAAGGCTATAGGGGCATATACAGCTAGTCCTCGCCTTACAACGCTTTATTTAGTGACCATTCGAAGTTACACCACCACTGAAAAAAGTGACATATGACTATGTTTCACACTTGACCATTGTAGCATCCCCCATGGACACATGGTCAAAATACAGATGCTTGGAAACTGATCTATATTTATGACAGTTGCAGTGTCCCGGGATAATTGATCATTTTTGCAACTTTCTGAAAAGCAAAGTCAATGAGGAAGTCAGATTCACCTAACAACTGGGGCAAGAAAGATTGTGGCGTGGGGCAAAACTCAACAGCTGTCTTGTTTAGCCATGGGAATTTGGGGCTCAATTGTGATCTTAAGTTGAGGACTACCCTGTACTAAGGCATTCAATATTTAAAATAGTCCAAATTAATCTCTAGTGTAATCAAGAAGCTACCCTGAGGTTCAACAGAATACATAGAAAGATTTTTATGCTTGCCAAAATGTGAACAGAGAAATTATTTGCTGGGAAGGAACCTGCTCCTTCAGCTGAGCTTTACAATATGTTAGACCCTCTTTATGCCCTTTAAATATGTTTTATTTTCCTTCTCCCCACTCAGGCTATCCTGTACTAAGAAATAAGGTGGAATTCAAGTGTCCTGGCAAAGAGGCAAACAAGGAAAGCTGGAACAAGTTTTTGATGGCAGTCAAGGTGAGGAAGAGAATGAAGGTATAAGAAAGCAAGCTAGCAATCATAAGTAGAAGAAGGCACAGCCTAAATCTATAAACTTCGACCATAACTTTTCTCCCTTGCAGATGTCACACAGCCCCCCCTGCCAGGATGTTCTCAAGTTCATCAGCCAGTGGTGTGGAGGGCTGCCCAGCACCAGCTTCTCCTTCCAGTGACCAACTCAGCCAGAGTATTTCCTTAAGTCTTCAACCCCCTTTAGATATTTATTCTCCCATATTAAATATCTTGTTTATATAATGGTATCATCTGCCTTCTTTAATTGATGTGGCGTTTATTATCCGTTATGTCAAATGCCCTGCAACTCTAGGAACAGAAACTCAAGAGAGATGACAAAAGATAACAGTATGAAAGGGGAGGCTGTGGAAAATTGGATTATAATGGTCATTCTGCATTGGAACAAAACTCACTTTGGCACAGGATTACATTTCCAGTGGAGCCAATAGACAACTGCCTCCAATCTCTAATCATTTGGCTAGTGTGAACTATATGTTGAAGTTTGCAGTTTTATTCCAACAGATCTAAAGGCATTAGATGAGGAAGCCTATTTTAAAGACTGTTTATTTCTTCTAAAAGCCAAGCAGGGTATTTGGAGTGGAGGCCACTAAGACATTTCAAGGCTATAAGCTAACTTGGATTTTTTTTAAAAAAAAAATCATCCTTCAAGAAAGCATTAGTGAGTTGAGTTCAATTCAGAGACTTTTACCTTGACTTGAAAACAGAAACACCCATAATTAAAACTGTAATAACTATAACTAGTGTGTAATATATACTATACAGGAATTAAAGGAGGTTAAGCCAATAATAAAAATGAAAGAAGAAGACTATTGGGGAATAATAAATTAAAATATCACATTTCTGATGCTACTTCACAAATTGTCTGGGCCCATGGCCCGTTGGAAAAACAAGATTTTAAAGCTTCCCTAAAGAACAAGAAAATTGGGACCATGCAAGTATCAGGGGAATGCTGTTCTAAAGGGCAGGAAGAACACAGAGAAGAGACATTTCTTGAGGTTCTCATTAGATGGACATTATTTTATTGATGGGTCATGTAGAATGCCAATTCTACTAGACTTTACAATATAGGCAAATACAATTGGAGAAAGGTGGTGTTGCAGCTATCCATGCCCTAAGCCACGTAGCCGTGATGTGTCCATATATACAAAGATCAGACTTGTACAAGACATGATATTCCCTGTGTCACTCCCTATGTTCCATTTCCTGTGGAACTGGAACATTGAAGAATCAAGATAGGAAGAGTTTGAACTTTGATGTTAGAGAAGATTCCTGAGAATATTGTGGCCAAGAAAACAAACCAACAGATCATCAAACAAATCAACCCAGAGTTCTCACTTGCACAAATTATCCTATTTTTGACATATTATACAAAGACCTAACTCTCTGGAGAAGCTCCATCTCCGAGAAAGGTGGAAGGAAAGAGAAGATGATGACCAGCAGCAAGTTCAATGGACTCAGTTATAGTACTGATGAATGCGCCTTTGGGAGTTCTGAAAAAACAGGCATGGGTTGTCAGGGAAAATGTGGTCATTAGGAGTCAAAAATGATCTGATCAATCAATCAAGGCCATGTAGATATCAACCAGCACCATGGGTTGCAATGGAAAGCTAACTGCAAAGACATAACTGGTACCTAAGAAGTAAGGGTCCTTCTGACATGGCTTCCACTTGCTTCTTAAGCTAGAAACAGCTTCAGGTGACATACTTTTTCCGTCTAGGGAAGTGCAACACCATCCAGATCTAAAGATGGAAAGCTATTTGAAATAAATGAACTTGGAATCCATACCCCACAATGTTGCTGGGGTTGAGTCCAAACCTGCTCCTCACTATTCAGATCTTAACAACCTCCAAGCTATGTAAGAACTGTGAGCTGGTTAGCTGAAGCTACACATTTTCTTGATCCGTTATTGTAAGTCAGGCATTGGAAGCCTTATCTGCAACTTTGTTTAGTCCCCACAACAGGTGTTTGTGCCTCCTGGTGAGGCCAGTTAATTCTTCAGAAACTTTCCAATTACTAAGTGACTACTGTCACTGTGCTCTTCTTAACATGGCAACAAAGTGCTTCCTACTGGTTTTAGGTGGTTGGAGAATACTGATATACTTATGAGAGTCAAGGCTTTTCTGTAGTTTCAAGGTGCAGAATGCAATAGGACTTTCCCCCCACGTTTTAAATACTTCACCTATTTCATTTAGAAAGCAATGATTATCATGCTATGTAGAATAAATCTTAATTCAGCGTAAGTGTTTACATTCAAAATTCATTTTTTCATTCCAATTTGACCATGTGTTCCAACCTTAGAACACTTCCCAAAAGATTAAAACTTGCTCTTTCAATCTTGAAGTCACTTAAATTCAAACTGTTTTGTGTACCAGGTGCTGATGCAATACTCTTAAGCCTCTTGCACTAGAAAGAAGCTTGTGTTCTTACCTTTGAGGTTCCAATTAAATAGGATACAGATAAGGAGCCGACACCTGGTCCCCTGGTCCAATTCAGCTGACTGATGCAACCCATGTGATACTATACATTAAAAGGGAGCAAGAGCTGCAACTTACAGTCTGCATATTCACCATTAGATAGGTAGAATTATAAGTACCTTTTATCTGCATCAGGAACTGCATAAGATAAAAGTAATCAAGTACTTAGGAGCTGAGGACTTGGCAGCACAAGGAAACAACAACCAATTGCTGGTCATCAACATACCAATCAACCAATAGGAAAGCACCACATAAATAGGAAACACAGAATAGCTCAAAGCACATATTATGGTAGAGTGAAGTTCCCTGAGGATGGGCTCTAACATGAATCTGAAAGCTCAGAAGACTAAACCTCTGGTCCTAGTGAGGAATCCAGATTGGATCTTGCAATTATCCTGGGACACATATATTTGCCTTAATTCGTAAAAGCAATCTTCTCAACACTATGGAAGGTTTTTTCCTGTTCAACATAGGATTGTTAATACTGGGAGGTCTTCAGATATGAGCCTGCATAAAATCTTAGTACTAGGATCATCTCCAGATGTTACCTAGATATGTCTGGGTAACTCAGACAAACAAAACTCAGAGAAGTCACACAACCCAGAAACTAATAATATTTGCTATAGAACAGTTCCCAGAAACCAAGAGAGCATTTTTCTTGTCTTTTTAAAGCAAAAGCTGGCTAAAATTGTAAGCAATTTTTTGGTGAATAAGCAGAAGCCAAAGTGAGTTTAGATTCAACCTGGGTGCAGTCAGTGGATAATACCTTTTAAAATATGAAAGCGGAGATCAAGAAACTTCAGGAGTACAAACAGCCCAACACCAACCACTTACGCCCTTTCCCAATGAGCAGGAGATTGCACTAAGTGGCTCCTTTTAACTCTGTTATTCTGATTCCCAGATTCCAATCACAAACAGGTTGCAGTTAATTATTTACAAAACAATTTATTAAAAATAGGAACAGAAATGACACTTGGAACAGCTCCAGCACAGGAAGGGTTGAATTTCTTTGATAAACTGGCCCCAAGCCTGCAGGCATTAGATAATATCCTAAAGGAAAAGATGGTTTAACATTGCCACCTGCTATCTGAACTGAAACTTCCTATCTACTTCCTCTATTAACCAGAGGGAACCCTCACACCACACAATAGATGCAGCCAAGGTTACTGGAAGCAAGGCTGATGCATGAAGCAACTGTGGGAAGGAGAAGAGTCCACCTGTAGGGGATAAGGCAATGACTGTGGGGCTAGAGAGTGCATGTGTGTAATGTGGAGGGCCAGCATGGGATGGGGTAGAACCTAACTTCTCCATCCCCCCATCCTTTTAAATAACAAGACAGACATCTGTGCTGTGCAAAAAAAAACCTCTGTACAATTCAAGCAAAAGAAAACTCCATGCATGTGAGCCCAAAAAGAGGGAGAGGGAAGGAAGGCCATTGGCCACAGGGAAAATAATACTGACAAGGCACACAGCCCTCCCCCCCAAACCTTGCCCCCCTGCCTTTAAGACTGGCAGCGATTGTCTGCAGGACCTGGCTATAACACATGCGGGAGGCACATCCAAGCTGGCAACGGTGGTGGCAGCGGCTTAGAGCAGTACCCTACACAGATGCAGAGCAGGTACACCTGCTAGCAGCAAGATGGCCATTACGATGACACAGTGACAGCTGCCAGTGCCCCATTCCGTGAGTAGAAGAACTTGTTGAATGCCTCTTCAAGTAAACAGCTAAGCCGGCTTTGATCAGCCTACAAAAGAATGGGGGGAAAACACTGTAAGAAAACCTGTCGCTATACTCTTGCTGGCTACAACGATGTTCCCCAGAAAAAGAAGAAAATAAGTCTTTTGGTGAACAGGACTGATACTTGCCTCACTGATGAATCCTAACTGAACCAATTCAGCTGCCAGTTCCTGAATATTGTCACCTAAGGAAGGAAAATGAGAGAATTGGTATGTTCTCTAAGACGGAAAAGAAAAGAAAAGAAAAGACGAACATTGACTTACTGGGCAGCAGGTCACAGCTCAAGTGCCGATTCAATTTGTCTTCCAGTTTCAGCAGCAGTGTCAACTGAATGAAAAGTGGGGCATAGAAGGAAAAAGGAAATTGCATTTTTACCTTCAGTGTGTTCTTCAACACTAAGTAGAATTCTGCCCCAAAAGGGAAATGGAAGCCCAAGACTGATATAAGTCACCCAGCTTGAGGCAGATACATACATGGTGTTTCACGCCCTCCTCCACTGATTCAATGTTGCACTGCATCAACAGCACCTGGAAATTACAAAGGAGTGTGATAAGGTGAGGCTTTGCTGTTATCAGCCAAGGAGATGCGGGTTAGGGAGCAGCTACTCACTTTGCGAGTCTCCACTTCTGCTGGCTCTGGTGTTGGAGTCTTTACTGATGGGGGGGCAATGGGAGATTTCACCACCTCCTGCTGTGGCTGCTGAGGTCGGGGCAGGCCAAAGGCAGTAAGTGGATAAATTCCATTTCTGTGGAACCACAAACGGAATAACTCAACTCTATATATTGCCTGCTAATTCAGTGAACTAACAACGAAGGGCTGGGTTGGCTTGCCCAGGACACTAGCTAGTTTCAGTAACAGAATCTCACTGGGAGTCATTATAGGAGAAAGGGGCATACCTCACATCTTCCAAGAACTTGTCTAGTTCCAGCGCTGGGGACTGTGAGAATCTAGGAGAAGGCAGAGCACCAATTTAGCTTTTACAGCATAAAGTACATCCACCCATTAATGAGCCAAGTGTCAATTGCTTCCCATTCCATCCAATATTCTGCTGACCTCAATTCATTGCATGGAACCAGAGAAACACTCAATTCCAAAACTCCACCTCAAAGTTCTCTCCCCCCTATTAGTTCCCAACTATTCAAACTCACATCATACGGACACCATCACGGTCAGCATGGTTAATTTCAGCCAGTACAGCACTCATGTCCAAGTTCTTGGTCATCTCTTCAAGTGCATTCTCTGGGATCATGTCTATCACAAAATAAAAGGTACACATTACACTATTTTTCCTTTACTAACCCACTGTTATAACCAGTGATTTCCTAAACATGCTTTCTATTTTCCCCCTGAAGAGTTTAAAAAAGCAGATTTAAGAAATACAGTAAAGGACTAACTATGCTCGTGAAGAGGGGAAAAAGAAGCATGGCTATCCAGAATGCTGTACATGTGCCACAGAAATTTTAAAAAGAAATAAAATATAAATGGAATGATGGAATGAAAATGATTTGTAGGTGGAGATCTAACTATTTAATATCATGAAAATTTAAATATTATGTTCTAAAAAGATGTCCACATGAGGAATGAACATGTTACATTCAAACTGATGCATAATTCTAAATGTTGGTGCAATGAATTTTAACTTCACACATATACTGAGGGAACCTAAGTGGTTATAAATATTTTAATTTTGTACCAAAAAAAGGGCATTAATACCGATAGCAATATAACCGTATACAAAAACAAACTATTTTTACTTTAGAAAAAAAATGAAAGCCAGCTGAATGACTTTGGGTCAATCTCTCTCTCAGTCCAACCCAGGCGAGTGGCCAGAAAGCAGGGCTGGGTGTGATGAGTGACATCACCCACCCAGTCATATAACCAACCGGCCACGCTTACTCAGCCAGAGAATCGGTTGTTAAAAAATTTGCAGCCCACCACTGGAGAGCATCCAAAACTCATTTGTCAGGCTGATCAATCTTGCTTAGATACAAAGGAAGCTATTATTCACTTCTCTGTTCATCTTGGCTGCCTCCTTTTAGTAGATTTGTGTTTTTCCGCTTTGTAATTTCATTTCGGGGGTTTTCTGGATATATTATGATGTATTCGTTACTGAACTACACATTCATTTCATACAAAGTATTATTTTTACACACTAGTGAAGGGTTTTGCTCTTAGCAACTGTCTGCAGACAATTTGGCTATACTCACGCTGATGGCCCACAATACAATGGGCTGCCAAAAGTTTCAGAGAAGGTACTTCAAACAAAGCCTGATGGAAGAGGAGCTCACGAGCTGTGGGCCGTTTGCTAGGTTGTGGCTCCAGGCACTTCTGAATAAACTCCTAGAAAGGAAAAAGAAGACCAAATTTTATGCTAGTCCTGAGAGCTGGGAACAGAATTGAAGAAGAAAGCAAGGAAAAGAATTGAGGACAGTCTTACTCGTTGTAATGGATCCTCTAGCAACTGGATGGCATTGTTAATTGCTTCTTGTGGCACATAGGAAGACTCGCCATTTCCCTGGATCTCCAGCACTGCCATCTATCAGCATAGAAACAGATGTCAATGGGTGAAATCTTTAGATCACCAGAGAGGTTCACCTTTTATCAAAAAAAATGTATCAGCCACCGTAGAATTTTTTTTCTCATTATCCTATATGTGAACCAAAGCAACACAGCTATTGTTATCTTTCTACTAGATTAATTTTTACTGTCAACATAGAAATTGCTTTCATTTCAACCATTTAATTTTATTAGTCATATATTCCTTTAAACAAGAGCCTATCAGGAGTCACATCATATAAGGAATTTAGAAACAGTCTTAGTTGGAAGGGAACAAGAGAAAAAATAATGGAACCTCTTTAGGCCTGTTCTCCAAATCCTGAAGTTATAACAAAAACTATTCCCACATCTTGAGGCAGAGGACTTTGACAGAAATACCGAGAATAATTGCCTACACAGAGCTAAAACATTCTATAAGTCCCAAGAAAAGATAATCTTTGGGAGAAGCTCAGTTAAATGATTCACTGAAGTACAGGTAGTTCAGATTAACAACACTGATTGGGAACAAGGAGCAGGGTCTTCTGCATTCAACAGCAGCGAAGCAGAACAAATGGAGCCAATTATTAGTGCGCAGGTGCGCAGACTAATTAGTAGACAAGAACAGAGGAGGAAAAGGAGAAGCCAGGCCACAGGTGATCGGTGAATGGCCACTCCCCTAAGGCATAAAGAGGTGCGAGTGGGGAGTGGTATTCGCAGGAAACAACTTGTTTAATTCGGCTCGTGTTTCTGGTTCTTGAATATTTTCCTGTTTCTGCTTGAGAACTGCATGTTTGCAAGTATCTGTGGAATTCCTATCTAGTTACAGGTCTGAACATTTACAGCTGTTGATAACAGAGACAGTCTGTGTTTTTGTACAATAAAAAGAAAGGTTTTGCTTTAAGAGCTGGCATCCTTTAGTAACCTGGGAAAGAACAATTGCCCTCCACTTACCTCTAACGCACACATTCCAAAGGAGTAGATGTCCACTGCTGTAGTCACATGTGCAACTTCTGGAACAAAGAATAATAATCAGAAGCTATCTCTAAGGCAGAGAGAACAGACTGAACACTTTTTCTGCAGTTAATACAGAACTGCAGGTCCCAATACCCTCTTATTCGTACCGCCATACTCTGGAGCAAAGAAATGCAGGTTCTTCTGCTCCTCACGACATGTCTTCACATGATTGTTGATGGTATCTGGGGCAACTATAAGAGAAGAGAATTGTAGGAGATCAGAGTCCATGCTTCTCTTTCCTTTATGATATATGGGACTTGAGGCAGCTTCCATCTAGTTCATCTCTGCAAGGAACCCCAAACAAAGAAGAACTACTCTTGTCCAGCCTCCCCAGCTTTCAGGCAGCACCACATCATAAGCGAACTCAGAAGCAAAAAGAAGGGATGCCTACATTCTCTTCCAGAAACCCCAGGTCTTTTCTGCGTCAACTCAAAGCCAGGCAAAGCAATCATCTGATCTTTCTAAAGAAACGGACATGAGAAGAAACTAGATTCTGTATGTGTACACGTATATTCACACATACTATTAGAATAGGTGAGCAGCTTTTGTCCGTTGATGAAGGTAAAAGAGCCCATTCTCCCTAACATTTTTTTTATTTTGGATAGTTGCACCAAGCCACTATTTTTCCAGGCAGGCACAGATGCAGGCAAAGCTCAAAGTAAATCCCAAAAATGCTGGTACTTTACCCATCACCTTGCAGTCTTATGCAAAGAAAGCAACTTCCCAATAACATGCCCAATTATTCAACAACACTTACCCCCTATTTTTTTCACAACTTTCTCAGTTGATACTGCAAACAAAGGAATGCTTCTGGCAGCACCTGAACATTTATAATTTCTTTTAAAATATATTTAACTTGCTTGTTAAAACAGTCCCTAAATTGACCAATAAATAAAAACAAACAAAACGGTCAGTGAATGACTACCATAAATTCTTAAGAAGCTCCTGGCACAACAAGCCTCATTCTAGCCAAGATACAAAAATCATCCTGAGAAAATTTGGAAACCAATAAAGATCCACTGCGGACAGGGTATAACTTTGGCTGACATAAAAAGAAAGAAAAAACCTAAGCTAGCGTATTATTATTAGAGAACTGTTTGTCTGCTATGTTCTTCCAATATTAATTAGCTCAGTTAAAGACCTAGTGGATGCCTTTACACAATGTGCAAAGCTTGACTTTTTTTTGCTTTTGTATGTGTGACTTAGATATTTTGCAAAGTTAGCCTGTGTATTTTAGTTTACGGTTATTTGTATTAAACAGATCCAGGAAATGGGTTAATTTATTAACTAAGATACATGTATTGTATAAATCCAGCCGTAGGCTCAAGACAGTGCAAGCTCACTCTATTTAAGCAGTGTTAAGAGATTTTTCATAAGTGAGAGGAATAGTTCTCAAGAGCTTAGACCCTATTGACATGACAGAAAACCAGCATGTGGAAGTCAAGTAGCAGAAGGTGCTTAAGGCTAATGAGAAAGGACTAGGACTTCTGATAGAAGAGAATATTTATAGCTCAAGGTTGAACTATGGAGTCCTTGATGCTCTAAGCTTGTGGTTTTCTTGCAGATATTTAATTACCAAATTAGGTAACATACAAGGGAGTGGGGGTATGCTCCCATTTTATATACTAGTGGTTTGCCCCGTCAGTGTTGGTAGGAGTGGTCTTGGTGGTTCCTTGATTAGGCTGTTGTTTATTGTTAGTGTTTTTGTCCGAGTTGATAGTTTCTTCATTATTGGTGTAATCCTGGTATTATCTCTATTCATCTGGGAATTGATTGTTGGTGAGGAGATGTTTTGGGTTTTTTGGTTTCCTTTTTCGCTTTTTGATTGTCTCCTTTGAATGGTATGTAGATGTTGTTTATCTGTATGTGCCTGTTGATATGCCAAGTTCAGAGAGCACCAAGGACCCCACACAACTATTTCCATCGAACAGAAAAAAATGCTGGCAGGAGCAGACTGAGCCTGTATACTTTAAACCACAGCCCAGAATAAAATGGATCTAGTAACACCACTACTGCAGTCAAACAAATCAAAAATATATTAAGCTTTAGCTTAATGTCAAAGTCTACTCTTTAATAAAGCATTTCGAGATATTTGATCCTGTTTGAAATTTTCCTGCAATACATTGATTTCCTTACATCCATATACTTTCTGTATCAACCAAAAATCTGGTAAGTGCTTGAAAACAAGTTGAAAAAGCTTTTTACCAGGCAACCCTTTTTAGATCCTCATTAAATAAAATCTTTTTCAGAATGAGAAACTGTAGCTGTAGCTCCTACCAGTGATCACTGTTAAAAATATGCATTCAATGTATGTATTGATATGTACTATATTGTTTACCAAAATAGAGATGGATATAAATAACAATGAAAATAACTCATTTCCCCCATATTGTTACAATTATTTTTATTTATTATATTAATTGCTTGCTAATAATTTAGCTGCCCAGCTCCAGTGGATTCTACTTGTTAAACTAGTTGTACTATAGGGCATTACAGTTATTTTGGTATAAACTTTCATGTACTAATCTTCATTAATACTATTATAGTTCTTTAATTTGATTATACTCATGTTTCAATTTGTTTATAAAATTATTAGTTTGTTTCATAACTATCTTTCTGTTCATTAATGCTAAGGTTTACATAGTTTTAAATTAATAAGATTACTAGTGTTTTTCGGAACGCCAATTGTTAAATATTTATAATGTAACTATGTTCTCAACAGACTAAAACAAATGCATACACTCTGTATTTCTGGATGAACTCAGTAGTAACTCCATCTCTTAACACTGCTCAGAGACTAATAGATGATTGTGGATTTTTAATGTTGTAAGCTTCTCAAAGTCACTGCATGTGAATTGGGTGGCCATATACATTTATTTAATAAAATAAAAATATAGCAATAGCACTGTATTTATATACCGCCTATCAGGGCTTGCAACCCTCTCTAAGCGGTTTACAATGTCAG
>JANHJO010006433.1:175583-190531 GCA_032468235.1 Pseudoxyrhopus heterurus | reverse complement strand
GAAGCACGCATCACACACACACAACATCAACAACCAACAGGACATGCCGGCACAAGTATACTTCCTTTAAAGAAAAAAACCCCTGAGCAAGGCCGGGTAATCAGCTAGTAAGATAAATATTGAAGGATGAAAGTATTTAGAAATGGGTAGTTTCAATTATTTTCACGTTAACAATTATCTTTATCCTGAGCATCATGATAAAAAAAAAAATTACAGAGAAACAAATTAAATTATTCACATCTGTTTTTACTATAAACAACATTCTTTGAGAAAAGAACCATTGAAAATAGAAAAACGCTGTTTTTGCAGGATCAGAATAGTTGAAAAATCTGCCCTGGCATTAGGCATTGGTGATAATACTGATTAATTGATTATATGCCATCAAATCAATGTTAATAGATAGACCTTCTCCACTTGGCCTTTCATGTCTTCCCTCAATGTAATCCTCACTGCTACAACTGCATTCAGCCAGCTTGCTATGAGTCATTCTCTTCTCTTTTCTTCCACCTTTTGCACCATTATGGATTTCTTAAGGAACCTGGGTCTCCACATAATATATGCACAATATGCTAGTGACTATATACTGGAATTAATATACATAATTGATTAATTAATTGGCTTATACATAGTTAATATAGTCTACCATACTGCAATAAAAATGATTTAAGTATAAAATAGTACGTATAACAACATGAAAGTATTTAGAAATACTTTTGTAGCAGAGACTAATTGTTGTACTGTTTTAATTAAGAGACTTAGCAATATCATTCTTCATACTATTTACACAATGTAGCAAATCTTTGTTTAGGCCATTTCTCCTGGATTTATGACAATTGCAGGGGTTTTCTTCCCCTATGTTTCTTTTGGTGCCCTGCCTTGAAAGTATATCTGCCCATATGCTCATCGATTGGGGCTTCCCAATTGTAATGCAAGTACCTATCTTTAGAGCACTGTATTATTTTATGCCTAAAGGTAAATGCCCCACAATAGAACAGCATGTGCCTTCTTAATTGCTATACATTTGTGCCTTCTTAATTACTATACATTTGTGCCTTCTTAATTGCTATACATTTCAAATTAGTCAAGGAGCACTCAAATTAACTCTTGCCAAAACAAAAGATTTGAAGCCTGGACTCAGTAGGAAAAAAGCATTTGTATTTTTTGCAAACCTTTTCATAAAATTCCCATTTATTCTGTCCAGGTTCAAAATAACTTGTGGGAGTCTATCATAGTTCAGTTTTTCCATGGTTGCCTGGCAATAATCCGTCAACACTGTTGCTTGGAGATATCTAATCCACATCATTTTTAATATAAATGAACTATAAATCATATGATGTAGTATAATAATTTGCAATGTAGTAATTGATAGCCTGCAATTCTTGCATACCAGAATTATTCAATCCTGCATACCTTATGTTTGCCATTATACATGGGTATTGTTTAATGTTTGTATGATAGGTTAATGCCCCCCCCTCCATATTGTTTTAATTATTTTCATAATTCCTTTGTGTATGGATATCTAATCGCCATGACTTTGCAAAAGGTAAAAATATCAAAAAAATAAATGTTTGAAAACAAAAACCCTGTACTCATTTTTATGTTTTATTTATTGCCCCCCCAACAATTCCATCAATACCTATGCATGAGAAAAATGATACACTTCTAATAGTCATCAGTACAATATACTTTCCAAAATATGAAACCAAACAGTAGCCCTGGTCCTCTGGTGTTACATATGGCTATAAGACATAAAACAATGTTAATACAGGTGTTTTATTTTTGTTTAATAAACTTTTGAAAGAGTCAGTGGTTAAAGTGCTTGCTCAACAGCAGAGAGGACCATGGGCTAAACCCCTCTTGGGGAGAGAAGCTAGACTGTTGTGCCGGGAAGCCCATCACTTTCTCTCAGCCGTTAATCAAGCTCTGCAGGTTGATAAAAGAAGCCTTTTAATTGCATCATGCAGTTACAGCTCTGCTGTAAAAATTAGGCAAATGCAATAGAAAAACAATTGGACCCTGCAACCATCCAGATCCAGGAGAAATACTAAGAAATATAACAGAACAAATATTTAAACATAACATAGAGTAGACTATTTGAAAACCTCAAATTACATTGTAAACATAATACATGAAGAAATGTTACAAGTCTGTACATTCATTTTCTTTATGTTTAAAAAGAACTTGTTCAAAACTTTTACATTTGGTGTTGAATATCTTCCTTCCTACAGGAATATGTCCAAGACCATTTGGTTCCTCTTTATCCATTTTATAACAGCTTCCCCCTTCAGTAAAATAGCCTCTATTTACTATCCCAAAGGTACTTTTCCCTTCCCAACAAGCAACTGGACTTTCTTGGGGGGTTTTCTTTGAAAACATTTCCCTTCTCATCCAAGAAGCTTCTTCAGTTCTTGGATGAGAAGCAAAACATTTTCAAAGAAAAAAACAAGAAAGTCTAGTTATGTTTTGGAAAAAAAAACATCTTTGGGACAACCATGACCTGGATAATTGAGAATCGCCATAGACATTTAGCCTCTGATGTGTTGTTTATCTCCAGTCCCTGTTGGGCTTCCTGCTATTGCCTCTGTTTACAATTAGGGCTTTTTCTTTGAAAGACATGTTTAATCAATTTGGATTCCCCATGCTCGCCCACCCCTCATGTTTCTACTTGAGTGCCTCTTTAATTTAAAGTCCATACTTACTAGGCTAACATGGGTTATATGGAGAACTCCCCCCCACCCCAAGAAGTTATATTTAAAAGGGAAATGGTTAGTTTAAAAATACATTATTTCTTGCCCTAGTATAATTGTTTAAATATTTCTAGAATCCATACTGCAATCAGACACTGCTATTTACAATAACTGCCTACACCTTCTTTTTCAGATTCAGTCATAATTTTACTTATAAGCTACAGATGTCAATTTTCCCATTTCATTTTTAAAAGAACACTGCATCCATGCTACCCTACTATAACCAGTTCTGATAGAAAGTTCTCTCTCAATGAAACTAATTACTTGGATTCTTTAATTGGGGTTTTACCTAGAATATCGTACTGTGATTGACTAGCAGCAAGGTGGATGGACTCAGCTACAATGATGATGGGTGCACTATTGGAAGACCAGGTTAATCTAGCTATATAGTTGCTAAATGTCTATGGAGATTCTCAATCATCCAGGTCATGGTTGTCCCAAAGATGCTTTCCAAAAGGCAACGGCACTTTCTTGGTTTTTTTCCTTGAAAACATTTTGCATCTCGTTCAAGAAGCTTCAGAACTGAAGAAACTTCTTGGATGAGAAGTGAAACTTTTCAAGGAAAAAAACAAGAAAATCCACTTGCTTTTTGGAAAGTACCTTTGGGGTAATTGCTAAGAGTCAACATTGGCTTTATGGCACATAATCAATTGTATATTTCTTATATAGCAAATAACTGGAAAGTGACCAATCTGCATTATCTTTTAAGAATCAATCTGGACAGGAAATGTTTTGTTTTATAAAAACTCATTACCTTGACTTCTAATCTGTATAAACATCCATTTTATAAAAGCTAAATACACACACCTATGTACTTACTATCTATCTATCTAATACAGTAGCTTCTATTAAATTAACACAGACCCAGATTGTTGGGGGCAATATGCTGACTCTGTAAATCACTTAGAGAGGGTTGTGAAGCACAGTCAAGTGGTGTATAAGTCTAAATGCTATTGCTATTTGAAAACAATTTTTAAACAGAATGTTACTTGTCGTAAACAGAAGGACTGTTATGTTCTATGTGCTCTATAAAGCTCTGTGTTCTGTGAATATGTGGTTAAGATGTACTTGCATAGGTATATGTATGATACATAACTTTACTAAACTTTCTGTTGTCTTATATAGGACATTCTCAGCTTTGGTTTTGGGAAGAAGATTGTAACTTAATACATACTAAGAGGAATTGCTATTATATCTCTGTGTAGCTCATAGCTAGATGGGAGCTTTGAAGGAATTTTATCCATAGCACTTTTTTCTAGCTTTTTTGTTGATACAGTATGGGTAGGAATTTCAACAGATATTGGAATACTGATGTTTTTAAGAAGAGATTGGGCAATCATTTTCTGAAATATTATACATTTTCCTGCTTAAGCAGGGAGTTGGATTAGAAGCCCCCCAAGGTCCCTTTCAAGTGTTGTTGTTATTCTGAATTGAAAAATAGGAACACACATACAAAAAGATGACCATGAGAGGACAAGAAAGAGATTGAAAACTAATTCTGTGCTGCTGTTTGTTGTTGTTCATCCAGATTTTTGCAGTCCAGTTCTCACAGTCCTAATATAGGTGCATTTCTAAAGGAAGAAATTGTATTACAATATGCAATAAATTCCATGAGTTTCAGACGGATGAGAAGAGAAAGAAAATGGCTATTCTTGTCCTCTTTTTTTTTAGATTTTTACTCCACCTTTTTTTATATATGCAATTCAAGGCAGCATATATACCAGTACTCCTTCCTCTTCCTCTTTTCCCAACAACCCTGTGAGGTTACTTGGGCTGAAAGACAGCAACTGGCCCAAAGTCACCCAGCTGGTTTTTCATGCCTAAGATAGGACTAGAACTCACCATATCCTGGTTTCTAGGCCAGCCCCTTAACCATTACACCAAACTGGTTTTCTACAATTGGCTCCACCTTGACTAAAAAGTAGCAGTGGCAACAGTGTTACAAAGTACAGCTATTTGCTGTTTTACAGCTTACTGTTTATGTTCAATATAAATATAATGCTTGCTTTACATTTTTAAAAGTTGCCAGTGCCAGTTCAGGCAACTAAGGTTTCATTCAAATTTTTGTTTGCTTGTTTAATTCAGAGGCATTCCTCAGGCTACATTAAGAATACAGTTCCGTATCTTCATTTTAAAAAGTATTAACTTCATAAAACAATACTTTTCTGGAAAGATGTTAATATATTCTTTTTTAATTTAAACAGTTTGGCAGGCTACTCCATCACAGATTTGCTGAAATCCTTGTTCGAAAAAAATGGGGCAGCAGGAAGATACCACTATCTAATGATGGCAGACAGTAATTTTAAATAAACGCCCAATTAAGCTGCAGTTATTTGTAGAATCAGTTGTCACATCTTCGCAGAAATTTCGGAAGATAGGTTTATAAGGATGGATCTAACTAGAGCCAATCCGCGGGTCAGGCTTCTTGCGGCCTTTCTTGACCTTTGTAGTTCAGAGAAAAAGACTCCACGTCCCGTCATGCAGCACGGGAGGGACCGGAGCCGGAAGCGTTGGCTATTCTGCCGTCCGCCCCGCGGATGGGCGGGAGCGCCGGAGGAGCGGCGGCTGTCGGGGCGTCGCGGAGGAAGAAGCGGCTTCACCGGTGGCAATCCAGGCCGAGCGGCCCGGAGGGGGGAAGGTATCCAGGGCTGGAGCCGCTCCCAACCCCCCGTGCTGCGGGGCAAGATGCCCCGCCGGAAGCAGCGCCACCCGCAGCCCGTCAAAGGTCAGCGCCGGGTTGCCGGGCTCACCCTGGGGACGCTGTGCCGCATCTCCGTCCGCCTCGCTTGTGTCTGGGCGGCGGGGGCTTCGGCTGCGCGTCCCGCTCCCTGCCCCGAGGCTCCGGCCTGTTGGGGGTCCTGGGCGATTGACTCCCCGACCCCCGGTCTAAGCTGACCGCCGTGCTGGGCAAGGGGAGGAGTCCCGCCTCTTTTGAGTCCTTCCTCGTTCGATGGGTTGGCTGTGGCCAGAATCGGGGCAATTAATTCTCCCTCCCCTTCGCGAGAAAGGCAGGGAGACGCCGGCAGTTTCTGCCCAGCATTAGCCGGGGACCCCGGTTCTCATACGACCGCCTTCTGCTCTGTCTATTGTAGTGGACGTTCCTGGTGCTGCGGCCGAGCCGTCAAGAGAGGAGAGCCCGGCGCCGCAAGCCAGCTTCCTCTTAAAACAGGAGCTGTCCCTGTCCCTGGAGGACGAAGAGGACAGCAGCGCTCCGATTCTGGCCTTCGAAAAGGACTCCGAAGGTGGGTTCGGGTCCTTGCTTGGGCAAATCGGAATAAGGGGTGTAAGAGTGGGGGTTTTGGGGGGGCGGCAGGGGGGAGTTGTGCCTAGGAAAAGAAAGAGCCTCTTGGATCCTCCCATTCGAGTTGCCAGGCATTGAATCTAGTCAGCGGGTCTAGTATGCAAAGCCAGCACAAGTCTCTCCACCATCTTCTTACTTTTCAGTACTGTTTGGGGTGTCCTATTTTCTGAGTGGGAAAGTTGGGTGTGTATAGTACCAGGCAGAGCATTCCCAAGAGAGGGACCTGTAGCTAATAGAAAGGCTTGTAAATGATGGCAAGGATTTTAGTTGTGAGGAAAAGGGTCCTGGAGTTTAGCCTCCCCTACACATGGTAACCCCCTATTGTACCAGCAGGCGAGGGAGAGGACAAAGTGAGGATTCCCACAGCTGCCCACCTGATGTCCCCTCCTTGTGTGCTGCAGACTCCCTCGGGGGGACACCTGGACTGCCAGCTTACACGCTGAGTGACGAGGATCTCCCGTCTCTGTGCCAGGCCCAGGACGAAGATGGAGAGAATGAAGGGCCGGGCCGGGCTTGCCAGCATTGTGGCCTGCCTAGTCCTGGTTCTACTCCCTGCTGCCCCTCTGAGGTAGGGGATGAGGAAGGCTCCCCTAAGGGGCGTGTAGTCTTTTCCTGCCAACTGTGCCCCTTTGCCTCACACTACTCCAGCCACCTCAAGCGGCACATGAAGACTCACAATGGCGAGAAACCTTACCGCTGTCCGCATTGCCCGTATGCCTCAGCTCAGCTGGTTAACCTGACACGCCATTTGCGAACCCACACTGGTGAGAAGCCCTACCACTGCCCCACCTGCCCCTTCGCTTGCAGCAGCCTTGGCAACCTCAAGAGACACCAGCGGGTCCATGGCCAGGAACGTCCAGTGCGCTGTAGCTCCTGCAGCTGCCACTGTGTCCAAGGGAACTCCCTCCAGCACCACAGCGCGGGGATCCAGGGGGAATCGGAGGCAGAAATGGAGGGACCACCCATTGCAGATCAGGAGACAGGTACATGATGGAAATGGCAAGGTAGAATTCATAGCCTTGCAGAGGGAGGGAATATACATAAACTTTCAGCGGGGGGAAGAGGGAGAAACTTTACAAATCTTGATACACCGATAGTTCTCAGCAGCTTTTGGAGTCTAGCAGAGTTGAGGATCTGCAGGCTGATAGAGACTCTTTGCGTCTGCCACATTGGTATGCATTTATTAGCCTAAACTAGAACATGGAATTTGTGTGCCAAGGAAGTGTACTGACCCTTACTCTCTTGGGGTTTGGTTGCCCCTCCTCTAATTTCAATTGTAACAGCAGTATTCTACATTGGGCTTGTAGTACATCAAGAGTTAAGGATAGAGGATTATGCAAATTGTTCTGTGCTCTGTATGAGAGTGAATGAAGTAAGTTACATATGGTTCCAGTAATATCTGTTTAGAGCATTTCTGCTTATTGCTATTTTTCTTCCACAGAGCCACCACCATTGCTGCCTAGCTCCCCATTTCTGCAGGCGGAAGACTCTAATACGGTTCTTCCTGAGCTGCTCTTCCCGTTCACGTGCAGGGCATGTGGATTGGTGCTACAAGCTGACGAAGGCTTGGGTGAACCAGTATGTGGGCGTTGCAGCCTGGCAGTGCTGGGGGCTGAACCAGCCTCACCAAAAGGCTTCTCCTGCCAGTTATGCCCTTTTATTACCACCTATCCTAACCATCTGGCCCGTCATATGAAGACACACAGCGGAGAAAAGCCCTTTGCCTGTGCGCTCTGTCCATATGCCTCAGCCCATCTGGACAACCTCAAGCGGCACCAGCGGGTGCACACTGGTGAGAAGCCCTACAAGTGCCCCCTATGCCCATATGCCTGTGGCAATCTTGCCAACCTCAAGCGCCATGGACGCATCCATTCGGGGGACAAGCCTTTCCGCTGCCGTCTCTGCCCATATTCATGCAACCAGAGCATGAACCTCAAGCGCCACATGCTGCGGCATACAGGTGAAAAGCCCTTTCAGTGCCGCATCTGCCCCTACACTACTGGCCATTGGGACAATTACAAGCGCCACCAGAAGGTGCACGGGCAGGGCCTGGCAGAGGAAGGAGGGCCTGGTCCAGACAGTAGCCTGACCTAATGATGCTGAAAGACTCCTTTGAGCTTCCAACTCTATAGTTGCCTGCTGTCAAGCCTATGTAAAAGATTGACTGGGATGTGCAGGAGAAGGAGCTGTATGTACTTACAGGAGCAGCAGTACCACCTTACTTTTTAAGAAAGTGTTATTTCTTTTGCTGAAAAGCACCTTAGGGCCTTGCCCTATCCAGTGCTTCTGTCCATAGGAAGAAAAAGGCATCTGCTCTGCAGACCATTCTCTGAAACTGTTGCTCTGTGGGACAGTGAAACCTGCAGAGAGGAGCTCCTTTGTCCTCTTTTGTCTTTTTTGTGCCTCCCCTCTCTAGTCCTTTAATTGTGGTTGCTGCTTGAATCTGTGTAATTTATATGGTGTATTAATGCATTAAACTGTTTTCTTATCTGGCTTTATTTTGGCTGGCAAGAGCAGCTGGAGACTAACTGGCAAACCTGATCACAGTGCAATTGTGCTACTGCTGAACTGGCCTGTGTGAGCATGTTTACAGCAGGCATACTGTATGCCCTCTTTTCGCCATCTTATTTCCAGCAGGAGAGGAAAACAGATAATATGGTCTCAGTAATGTGGCCTCCACTGTGTCCATAACTGTTACCTTATCATTTTTGCTTGAGCACGCGGCTCTAGTGCCAAGATGTTGGAGCAGGAAATTGGATGCAGTAGAGAGAAGGGCTCACAGGATTTATTTCCAATCATGATTTATTTAATCATTGTCACAAACATTTGTTAATGTAAACAGCAGGTAGATAAACAAGATTACAAGTCTAGCAGTTATAGTTAAAAGTCTACTGTGAGCATCAGAGTTGTGTTTGCTCTTTGTGCAAATGTCCACTCTACCCTAGTTTGGCATGTATGAAGCTGAAGCTTACTAGTCAGCTCTGCAAATTGCCTTTGCAGACAGAGCCTCTGGCAAAGGACATAGAGCCAGCTGGGGGCTGAGGCACATCAAGATCCACCCGCAAGCAGGTCATACATTCCACAAAGATCTTTTGGGCAAAGCAGGGCATTTAAAGGTCCTCATCCCCAATGCCCTCAAAGGCATAGTTGCCATGGAAATCATTCGCCCCAATGTCATTTGAAGAGCTGGAATGGCTGATGGCCCGTAAGCTGACAGAGCCCAATTTGCTCTGGATAAGGGAGAGAAGAGATGCAAATTAGCAAGAGCCATGCCATGGTAGATCATGTTTTTCCATAAGGATAAGAGGAATAATTACTCACCGAGACTTTTGTAATTGGGTCCCTACTACCATCAGGGGAATCCTAGCAAAACACACAGGTATGTTAAAGGAGAAAACCCAATTGAAGGGAAAAGGAAGAAACAGAGATGACGGGATCTACCTACCAAAAGAGGAGGTGATTTCACTGCTTGCTGACTGTCTGAGCGCTGTAAGGCTCCAATGGTTCGTCTGCGGAACATCTATGAAAGAAGAGTATCGAGATGCTTCGAGGCACCCATCCCAATATACTGCTTTTGTACATGACCAGGAAACAAAATTTGACCTAGCCATCTCCACCAAAGGGATAAGAAGCCTGAGTCTCACCTTACGTATGCTTCCTCCAGATTTCTTCACCATCAGCTCATCCACCATGGACTGCAAGCAGATGCTCAACATTATAGCCTAAGATATGAGAGAGAAATGTTCTTACTTCTCTGCAGTATTATCCCAACTGACGGAGCCTTGATTTTGTAAACTTAGGATAGGAAAAAACAAATTTGATACTGGAGTTATGATTGGGAAGCAAATAAGAATAAAATTGAGCTTGTTTCCATTTGTGATATTCGAAGTGCATTATTTGTAAGGAGAATAGATTAGATCAGTAAAGGAATCTGCATTGAGTGGGGTAGTGGATCAGATACCCATGCAGTTTACTAGTTTCAAAGTTCAAAATGTAAGAATTCATCCAGGATAGAATTCCCCCTTCCCACGCACACACTTCCTACCTGTGGACTGGTAATGGTGACCCACTGCAGTCGGTCCTTGCTCATCAGGTACTCAAAAGCTAGTTCCAATTTCACCTCTGACTTGCCAGAACTTGTGCCCGATGTCCCGTTGTGCACAGGGACCTAAAAAAGAGTAGTCTAATGATTGCTTATTAGTGAAGCGGCGGGAGGGGGATATTAAGGATGGAAAACTCTTGGTTTGCCTGCAAGTGTCAACACTTCTTCTCCAGCCTCTTAAGAAATTCCCAGACAGAAGGGAGACACAGAGAAAGTACTCCTCCCTCAAAGCAGAACAGGCCATCCTCAACAAGGCAGAGACATATCTGATTCATGTGTTAGCTCACCGAGGAAGTAACTCGCCAACAACGCATTCGTGTAACTTTGAAACTCCCTTCCTTGATCTGGTCATTGGGCAGTTTGACCTGGAAATTCAGTTCACTATTGCCTGCTCCAACAATGACATGACAGCCTTTCTCAGGGAAATCCGTAATACAAGGGTCAAATTTGAGATAGCCATAATACTTGAGGGTTTGTGCCAAGCGGATGAACTATAACAAAGAGAGAACATTCACAGGGAAGCTTTTGATTTTCAGATGTATAAATTTCATTACAGCTAGCTGGGAATGAAACAAGGTAATGTAGATTGACTCACACTGCATAGGTAAAAGAAAATGGAAACCTACCTCTTTCTTAGAGACTTTTTCCTGTAAAGATTTAAGCTGACGGTGCTGTTCCTTATTGGCAAGGATCCAGCCCCGTTCAATATCTGCAACTGTCTGTGAGGAAACAAAAATGGAGAAGAAGGAAATGCTGCTGCTTGCTATCCCACCTCCCTTCTTCCTCCCTGTCACTCACCCTTACTGCCTGACCTGGGCATATAGCAGATTCAGTCCTACCCGCTGCTCCATGACATCATCATCAAAGGCTGGGTCCCAGTAGCTGGGATGGAGGAAGAGGAAAGAGATGGCAGAGGCAAGCCATTAATGGGTCTTCACTCAACTATTATTTGGCTGGGATTGATTATATTGACTCCTACCCTTTGCACATTTCTTACCTCTTGCGCAGCAGAATCTTGTATTCAGGGTTGCGGAGGCTGGTGACTGATACGTAAGGAAGCTCAAATTCCTGCAATTTCCGGATGACTGGAAAAGATGACAGTTCAGAGCCAATCATGCAGTACACCTCAAACTTATCCCTAGATACACAGACAAATACATGCCTTCCCGCCTTTCCTGGCAGTCAGGCTGGTTTTTCTCTGCCATTATAGCAAGTGTAGCAAGAGATTAACTCACAGGAAAATGCACCATCCTTGGCTTCCCGCACAAGAAAGAGATGGAAGTAGCCAATCAAATCCTCCGGCAAGTCCAACTTCAAGGCCACAGCCTACAAACAATGGAAAGATAAGCCAGATGCTGAACTCTTTCCTCTCAACAGCAACTTAGGGAACGGCTACATTAAATATTGCCACTACAGGGGAGCTTCTTGGTACAGGCCATTAGTTCTTGGAATAAAATAATCTGTCACACTAAGTCTTAACTAAGAAAAGGAGAGAAAGTACTATGGGCACATAATCTCTCCTCCATTTCTTTCTCAACATGAGCCATTCTTATTTCTGGGAAAACCTTACCTCCAGAACATCTTCTGTTTGGTCTGAGGTAAGAATTGTGACTTTCACTTTCTGCCCATTGGATAAGAGCACATCTAGCTGTACCTCTTCAGTAGGGATCTGCTGGGTTTCCTGGAAATACACAGGACTCCAATCATACTTTCCACCTGGCATATACTTTGCACCCTGCATTTACCCATCTCCTTACCTGCTGGGCTTTTCGCAGAAAACTATTGAAAATCTCACTACCTCCCAGCAAGGGGTCCTGCCGTACTATGGATTAATAACAGAAATAATATCAGCTTTTTAAATACTTATGGTTTAAGTATTTTTATTGTAAATAGGTTTTCATCCTTTGGTTGGTTTAGTATAGGATGGGTGGCTATATAAATATTTTAAATAAATAAACAGAAGGTACCATCAGCTTTTTTGCTTTCACTCCCTATGCATAGAGAATATCAACTTGCAAATACATGGATACTATTTTTCCTTAATTTACCCAACAAAACTTACCTGCTTGCATATATTTTTCTAGTTGTTCTCGCCGCTGCTCCACTTCCCCTGGAGTGAGGGTGAAGATCTTTTTTGGAGGAAAGGCTGGTACCACATTAGCTCCATATTCCTTCCTTAGCTGCAGAAAGAAAAACAGAGTTCATCTTCAGGCAGCAAAATCCCATTTTGCTACTACCAGAATTTTGGTAGAGATATATATACCCATTTTTAATTCCTAGTGGTTTTTTTTGCAAGTATAGGTTTTTCCTTTTTTCAAATCAACATGTGATCATACCATTTGCTATAACAGGAATTCACTGACCGGACTGTCACCCAAGCCTGATGTTGTGAGTTGAGGGACAGACAGACAGAGAATGACCCAAGGTCACCCCACTCAACTACCTTTCATGTCTAAACTGGGACTACAGCTAACAATCTCCTGATTTCTAGCCTGGTCCTTAACCACTAGACCAAACTCCCTTTCTTAGTTACTGTATATACTCGAGTATAAGCCTAGTTTTTCAGCCCTCAAAAAGGGCTGAAAAAACCATCCTCGGCTTATACTCGAGTCAACTAATTTTCAGGGCTGATTTGAGGCCGAAAACGGGCCAGTTTTGGTCCGAAAATGGGCCGATTTTCGGGCCTAAATTGATCAATTTAGGCCTGAAAATCAGCTCATTAGTATAAGCCAACTTGAGTATAAGCGCTGATCGGCTTATACTCGGGTCAATAATTTTATCTAGGTTTCCTGAGTAAAATTAAGACCTCGGCTTATACTCGGGTCGGCTTATACTCGAGTACATACGGTATATACATTAATTGAATGAATAAAACACTACTTTAGGAGAAAGGCTTTTAGTGAAATACTACTATTGGTAGCTTTCCACAAAGGAGCAATTCTGGCAATTTCTTACATACATGCCTCCATGCCTCACCTGTTCATGCAAACCAAGCAGCTGGCTGTATCGCACCTGGCAGTGCAGAACACCATTGACATGAATGCTGTAGGCCTGTTGGGGACAGAAGGAAAAGGCATCATTAGGGAATCTGTTTATAAGAAAGCACTTAAAGCTTAAGGTATCCCATTCCCAGAGGGGGAAACAGTGGTATGAATCACAAAGTACTAATTCCATAGCCGCATGACGATTCAAAGAAGGAACAGTTCTTCTAAACTAAGAATTCACTAATCCCTTTCTGGGCCTTAAGAATCAGTTATAAGGCATTAACACTACTGGTTATTTCTACAAGGGGCGGCGACAGGCTAAAATAAGCAAATGTTGCAGGTGCTGAAACAAAAACAGTCTCTTAGGTTATCCACCATCCAACACAAAAAAATCGGCATGAAGCAGAAGTTATAAATCTTAGTTGAAGAAACATCGAGGCCTGAAATAGATATGCCTTTCAATAAAATTTAAAAAACTAAATGTTGCAACCTAGATTTGATGACATGGTACTATGCAAGTACCTGCAAGCCTAAAATCGGTAAGATAAGATGTACGAGCCCATTTATTAAGATCTATAGCTTTGCACTGTATTCGAAGTAACCTTTCTGTATCGAACAGAAACAAAATATGAATTGCACCTACAATGAAGGGATATCTGGGTTTGCTCCTGGACTTAGTACCCAGGAGTAGTTATAGAATCCATAATTTCTGATTATGCAAGGAATCTTTCCCATGCCAAAAGACTGTCAATAGCAAGTATCTCTTCTTAAAAACAGGGTTTATAATTCTTTCTCTGAAACACCCAAAGCCTTTTTAACAGAAACAAAAGATGAATTGTTTTGAAACACCCGGAGCCTTTTTAACCAGGAAAAAACCCCAAAATAATTTTAAGGAGAGACTCTCTAACTGAAAGAAGTGCTCTTCAGTGCCAGAATGCCTCTACTGTACTTCCCCCCTCATTTTTCTTCTTGTTATGGCCTTTGCGTCCTCCTTGGGGAGTCCTAAGTCATACAGATTTGATTTGAATTTGAGTTGGAAAGAGAGGAGACCGGGCTGCCTCACAGCTGGCGGCTACAACTTCCCCGGGGCCCATCCTGGCGCCTGCTCTATCTGGCTTCAAGACTCAGCTCGGAGGGAGAGGGAGACTGAATAGAGTTTTTGCGGAGGAGAAGCGAAACGACTCATTCCAACCGGGCGCTCTTCCCACCCCCTCCGCCCACTCCGGGTTCTCCTGAAGAGCCCGAAGGCGCCTACAGTTGCTGCCAAGAAGTAGCCGAAAGGCACCAGAGCGAGTCGCCCAGGGTGCAAATCGTACTTCGATGCCCTTTCCAGATGTTAGGGTTTAATCCGAAGGGAGGGGGGGAGGGAGCCCGGGGAACACTGCGCCCCGCCTCCAGGGCTTGACACTCGCCACGTAGGCCGCAGCATTGCCGCCATCCCCGGCGCGGGTCTCGGTCTCGGGGATGGAGAAGTGCATGGCCGCTTCCACCTCCGTCTGCAGCTGCTGCTGTCGTCGCCGCTACCTTCGACTCGGGCCGGAACTGGACTCCGACGTAGCCGCCATCTTGCGGGCGGAGAGAGGGAGGGAGGCACCAATGTGGGCGGAACGGAAGGAGGAGGACCGGAGAAAACTCGTCTCTTCCCCCCCCCGCCTTTTTTTTTTTTTTTTGACCGCCGGTCATCCCCCGGCCTTCTCCGTGGATGGTCTGACCCAGGAAAGACCAAGTGCTGGCCAGGGAGGAAATATTGAAAGCCAAAATATCTCCGTCTAGACCAGGTTCACGTTTACCTCGACCGTTCGGAAACACTCCCC
>JANHJO010006433.1:149970-167920 GCA_032468235.1 Pseudoxyrhopus heterurus | reverse complement strand
TTTTTTTACTACCGGTTCTGTGGGCGTGGCTTGGTGGGCATGGCTATGCGATTGGCCAATCAGAGGTGGTATTTGCTGGTTCTCTGATACAATCAAAATTATCACTACAGGTTCTCCCGAACCTGTCAGAACTGGCTGAATACCACCTCTGGTTGCAATGTTTTGTAAAGCACCAGGTCCTTTAGAAAAACATGATCCTACAGATATAGTAGGTGTCCCAAAAACTAATTAGACCAATTTATTTAGTGAGTTAGCCTTCCTATTCAGTGTGAATTATGTGGTTGAATCAGTAGTTGAAAGGAAGCGAATTTTTCCCCTTTACAAGTTGGTTCTAAATGTTTAATCTAAGTTACATTCTTCAGATTTCCTTGACTATGAAAAACACTGACATGGCATTCTCAGATATTGCTTCTACCAACTTAGTCATTTAAGCCTTTCATAAATCGGTTTATGAAAACCTTCCAAGGGTGCTTTACTAAGAGGTCCAAGTGAATCCTATTGTTGAAGTTGATTCATAAAGCACAGACAGACAAATGAGTAGGAACTGTTGTGTTGCTTTATCTACTTATAGGTTATAGATCAATAAAGGTAAATGTCAGCTTTGCACAATTTTCAGGAGCATCTTTCTCTTCCAAAAAAAATTGCAAAATGGAGAAGCATTTGAACCCCATCCCCATGAGCCACGGTACTGCAGTGGTTAGAATGCAGTACTGCAGGCTACTTCTGCTGACTATCAGCTGCCTGCAATTTGGCAGATCGAATCTCACCAAGCTCAAGGTTGACTCAGCCTTTCCTTCTGAGGTCGGTAAAATGAGAACCCAGATTGTTGGGGGCAATATGTTGACTCTGTAAACCGCTTGGAAAGGGCTGTAAAAACACTGTTAAGCAGTATATAAGTCTAAGTGGTATTGCTGTTGCTATCCCCATGTAATTGAAAAGGGGAGTACTATAAGAGAGTACAGTCCAGTGAACACACAAAAGTACAGTTTTAAAATGGATTGCATTTAATTTGCTTTTTCAGGTAGAAAATAGAGAAGGATATTAATCTGCTAGTACTTTTGAGGTGATGTCTGTTGAAGAATCCGTCAAACTGTGGTTTCATTTATTGTGGTCTAATTTTCATATCTGCATACTTGTAAGAATAATAGTACCCTTTTCCAGCAGCCCAGTTGATGCCATCAGCATAAGAGGTATGTTCCCCTTTGTGATACAGGCCATTCAGGTTGGAACCGTGGCATTTATGGTACCACCAGCCTCCTTTGAAATCCAAAGCACAATTTCCATCAGAGATATCATTGTCTCTGTCATTGGTAGAGAATGCAGAGTGATTATGTGCCAAAAAAGAATCACCTAAAAGAAGGAAATCACAGTGGCAACACTAAGTTCATACATTCCAGGAATGCAAACCTGCAGGAGGTTTTACCAATGAAAAATGCACCTTCACCACTAGAAGAATTAGAAAGAGATTGAATATTAATGTGGTTTGTTTGCACAATCTCCTTGATTTGAACTTTGATGTCACTAACCAGCCCAGTCAAGATTATTCAATGTGCGTTATAGTGATTTATGTTTCTTGAAATCATAGTCAGCTTAACCTGAGTGGCTGAATATACCACTGTGAGGTCTACCTAACAGGCCACATTATAGATCATGATTGATAAACCAGAATGTTTGAAATCTATTAAGTCAATGTATGGACAACTTGGCTGAGTCCAGGGCCACATTTTGTTTCCTGGATCAGTTGAAGGGTTATAAGCATTCCCTTGTTATGCTATCAGAACTAGAAGGAGCAGATGGAAGTTTTGTTCACTCTGATTTTGGGGGAAGGTTTAAGAAATAATGTCACTGGAAAAAAAGGCATTTACCGCTGAGTTTCAGTGGTACACCAGCCATTACCTCTACACTAATCCAAGGAAGTAAAAATATTTTTCTTACCATATAAGTCAAGAATATGCATTAATAAATCAATTTCTATCCCACATTTTAAACAAAGTATCCTCCAAATGATTCTGACTTCATCAAAGTCAAGGTGAAATCATAAAATGATGTGTAAATTGCTATCTCTTACAAAAGTTTCCTAATGAAATTAGCTTTGGGTTTGTTCTGGGAGAAGCAGAAGAAATGTTCCTTTACCAAAATCACAATGTACTCAGCATTCATTATACAACATGGGAAGGAGAATGGCCATAACCTCTTAAATATTTCTTTCCAAACCGATCTATAGAAAATCATATTTTCACTGGCAAGTGTGAAATGCAGCCATATTGAACTTGTGAGTCTCTTCAAACAACATCAGCAATGAGAGCTACAGTAAAACCCTTATGCAAACCCAGTGATGCTCAGGTGTTGGGACAAACCATCAAAACAGGTTCATACCTTCATATGCTGCCTGACAGCTTCTGAAGGCTTCTGCCTTAGCTAGGTACCCTATGAAAATTGGATCATATATTTTGAACTTATTAAAGTAAAAATGGGGTGGGCAACCTGTGGCCTCATCCCTCCTCAACATTCAACTCAGGGAATGAGTTGGAATGATGTTCTTGGTTCGTATTTGCAGTTTGAGGAGGATATGTGGCCAAATCATTGTCCCTGTGATAGGCCACAAAGGAATTAGGCAGACCCTGGCTTAAAATGTTTCTGCATTCTGCATCGGGTCATGTGACATTTATATTTGTTACATTCATTGTCAGAAGGTACTCAAATAAAGAGGCATTCTCTGTATTACTCACCCATGTTGCCACCTAAATAGGAACCCAACGTTAATTTGTAATTTTCACATTCATTTGCAATTCTGAAACTGGAATATGTTGCAAAGGTCGTTGAACCATTGAAATCTTCCAGATCAATCCTCAACTGCTGTGTTCCTGAATCCCCAAAAGATAGATGCTATTAGAGAATGAATACTAGAGTTGCAGAAGTCCATAAGGGAAGCATATTGATGACTGTAGTAGACTTTCATTCCATAAAGACATGATCACAGTGAGATTATGAGCCATGTCTATTCAAAAGCATTGCTAATTAACCAATATGGAAGGACAGAATCACAAGCATTGGACATTTCTGGAATTTGTGCACAATTAATTTAAAAGTGATCTTTTATCTTTTAATAACTTCCTCCCTACACTAGATGGGTAAGGCAGTGAGGAGTGGTACAGATTGGTGCTCGATGTCCTGGTTCCATATACTTTTTCAAAAACAGGAAAATTTATGGTCCTCCAGAGAAAGAAGGCAACTTTCTCCTTTTTCCCTGATTCTAACATTTTATTCTTTGGTTAATGATTAACCCTCTTGGGAAATCAGGCTGCATAAAGCTGCAAGACATTTTCCAAATTACGGGAAAGAACATTTGTTTTTCCCAGATTTGATTTGTGAATTTGGAATATACCATTCATCTCTATGGAAAGAAATGGAAGTTAAGTTTCTTGGAGTGACACAAACAGATCAGAGTGTTTCCTTTATGCATCTGTGTTCCTGTGGTGCAAAGAGAACCTCTGCTAATATTTATAGGCTGAATCTGGAAGGATATTCATCTTTCCTTACATAATCTATTCTGATAAAATAAGCATTATCTGCGGAAATGGACTTAATGTATATCAAACTGAGTATCAAGTAGAGGAGGAGATTTTGGGCTTACCAGAGCTGGTGAGAAGATGGATCTTATCATTGCCCAGCCAGAATTCTGATCCTTGACTTCCAAATCCTTTCTTGTATGATTCCCAGTTACGGTAGAAATTGATAGACCCATCCTGCCGCCTCTGGAAGAGCTGGTGGAAAGAGAGGGAGCACTACCTCAACATCTTGTTGATGGAGAAGCTGCTTTCCTAATCTTAGGCCATTTCTGAACTGGAGCACCGTCTTTCAGCCTCGTTTTGCAAAAGAAATTGCAAAAGAGCCACAAAGTGGGAAATACCCATCCCGTATATGGACAGAATTTGGAGCTGTGATAGCTCTATTTTAGGGCTTCCAGTTTGTTCAATCTCACAATAACAGGAAACTTTTCCGCTGCCTTGGGCTCATATCCCAAGAGGGTTTTATTAAGCCCCAGGGCTGCAAATTGTCCATCATTAATCTCTTGACAGGAGAGAAGACTGATGGACACCTCAACAGTTGCTATTATTTTGTAACAAAATGGCAGCATGGAG
Organism: Pseudoxyrhopus heterurus; assembly: GCA_032468235.1. NCBI lineage: Eukaryota > Metazoa > Chordata > Lepidosauria > Squamata > Pseudoxyrhopus > Pseudoxyrhopus heterurus. The sequence goes on along the minus strand of JANHJO010006433.1, from coordinate 163,778 downwards.
ACCACTTGTTCAAAAATGTTATTATCGTAATTTTGGGCTTCTAGCTCTACTGTTATGTTCAAGTTGATAATCATCTCTTCCTCCTCCTCTGGAGGACTCCAGCTTACCAACCAGCCTCCTCCATCTGTCTCCATGTCACAAAAAACCAGCATTGGGTTCCCCTTGGTTGGGTAGATTGTGTACCAACCACTCAAAGTCTCCCCACGTTCCAGGAGGTCCTTGCAGTTTCTGGCTTCTGTCTCTAGGGGAAGAATAGGGATGGTTGAATGGGTCAGTTCAGGCAAGCTCTGCTCTCAAAATATATGTCTGGGACAGGGTCAGGGACCTTTGTGAAGGACCCCTTAGTGTGAAATCACCATAATCTCTGCTGTAGGAATATGAATGCTTGTTGTAATGCAATGAACTCACAGAGATCTCCAGTAAAAAGTGATTACCTAAAGAAAGCATGATAATTCCAGGGGGAAAGGACAACCATCTTTGGAACTGTTGGGCTTGCTGGATGATGATGATGATGGGAGTTTGAGTGTCACTGGGAAATGTTGATACATTCAAACAACATGTATGACACTGATCCTCAGCTTGTGGTTAATGAGTTTGTACTAGTCCAAAACCCATTCTTAATTTGGCTGCTACGAAGTCTTTTCTTTCTCATCATAGATATATGAATCTAAGTAAAATTTAAAACTTGAAAACATGTATCTTCTAGAAAGCCATTATTCCCATCTTTCAGGGTTGCAACATTTTAACATTATTTTCACTTCAAAATGTTTACCAAGATCTTACCAGGTTTTTCATCACTTTTCAAGTATTTTCACATACAGTATGTGCTATTATTATAATTTGTTGCCCAGTCAGCCAGATATTTAGATTGGATTTGGCATTTTTCCCCACTTTTAGCCACTGAGGGCTCCTGCCTCTTGACTTATTTTTTGCAAGGCAGCATCTCTTCTTATTATCCCCCAAAGTCGTCCACACATTCAATCTAAGTTTCCTATTTCAATGGTTTCTGAGTGGTCCATATGTTGTTCCAGATGGAAGGGGCCATGACAGAGAAGTCATGCTTCCTAGGTACTGTTGGAGCAGAACATTTAATAGAAAGGATCCACTCTGTCAGAACCTAGTGGGTGGACAGACACAATGGGAGAAAGGCTATGCCTCAGGCAACCAGGTCCTATGCCATGCAAGACTTTAAAGGGAACAATCAATACTCTGATTTGCGCCCAGAAGCCAATTGGCAACCAATTCAGCTCTCATAGCAGTGGTCACATACAGGCACATTGAAATGTGCTGGTTACTGCTTGTGCTATTCCATTTTGAACCATTGCAGCTTCCAGATTTAATCTATGTTTTGTAGAAAACAAAAAATGTCACCTAAAAGTTATAAGTCAAGATTAATTTTGTTTTACTGATTAAAAAGTAACTTATTAAATTTTTAAAAAAGCTGCTTCTTTTAAAAGAGCTCCTTTCCCTCAAAGAGCATCGCAATTCAACTTTCTCCAACCTTTAAATCCCACCAGCACCCTCAATAAATGCTTATTAAGCAGAACTTCACTGTGGCCAGATTCCACCCCTCACCTGTTCCTGAGCCATCTCTTTACCTGCAAAACTGCTAGTCAGCAATGTCTAAATTTCTCTGCTCACAGTAGTCGTGGACAGAAGAAAGAATGTGAGGCAAGTATTCCTTTTCTTTTGAATTGGCTTTATTGGGAAACTAAGTACTAACTTTCTACTCATGCACACAGACATCCCACTGAGGCTAAGAAGCAAGCTGAAAGATCTCACAGCTGAAACTCACGTGCACAACAAGTGGCTTCAGTGTCCTGGGCTACTCCAGTGCCATAATTTGAGACTTCTCCCTCCACAGAACTGGCAACCAGGAAAATCAGGTGGAAACCAGCCCAAGGCTTCATCTTGCCTTGCCAGCTCTCTCTCTCTCTCTCTCTCTGAGCCAGTGGTGAGTGATGTCTTGCCTTTTATATATATGGAAGTCTTTTAATGATTGTATTGACAGAGAAATCAGGAAATGCTTACCTTTTATGACTAAGTATGCCCATATCTGATTGGCAATGACTGTTCAACCTCAGCAGAATTTATTAATGAATAAATAATGGCACCCCCTCTCGTATAATTCATTAGGAGCCCATCCCATAGAAGATGTTGAAATAACCCCTCCTGTTCTCAGGGAGTTAAGGGAGTGACTGTATTTCGGAAAAATAAAACCATTTTCTGCTAGCTGAGTGTCATGTGAAAGGTATAGTTCAAGATCAATTCTTTCTTGAATTATAAAAAAAATAAAGACATTAAAAATTATCTCAATATCATTTCCTTCACTTTCGCCTTTGCGGTAAAGCCTCTGTAGTTTGGCCAGGAATGACTTTTCCATTCTAATCAGTGAACAGAAAAGTGACAGAAAATGGAGAAAAAGGTCTTTAGGCTGAGAAGAAAAGCACATGTAGTATGATCAGACGGCTCAAGATCTCTGCAGACACAGAGCAACCACGTAAACCATATGGAAACCTCCTAGCCCTTAATTTTGGCCTGCAGAATTTGGCTCCTCTGGAGAAGAGTCTATCACACAAACACGTACGGTATCACAAATCCAATCTTCCCATATTTAAGCACTTAGGATATCAAGCTTTCCTTTCCATGGTGAAAAATAGGGGTCTCAAAGCTAAATTGGTCCCGAAATTACAGTATAAGTAGACAGATAAGGACGCTCTCTTTCGTGGTTATCCTGTTAAAAGCACTTTCGTTTTCAAAAATGCCCCTCCCTTCCTCCTTGTAGTATTTTGTGTGAGTCGTGTTATCTCTGCCAGGTTCTGAGGCAGCTACTTCAAGAGAGGAAAAATTTCACAGGAGTTCTACTTAATCGGTCATATCAAATAACAGGGCTGTGCAAGCCTTGAAAACCTTTCCTCCACAAAGGTTTAAGTGAAGATACACACCCGCTGCTTCACTTAATGTTCTTTCCTGTTTTTTGTTTGTTTGTTTGATAACCTCCTGCAGAACTGCAGTACCAGGAAAGGGTTTTGGGGCATGTACAGATTCTTTTTCTTCCATTTGCAAGAGATAAAGGAGGCCAAAGACCTGGAGCAGAGTGCAGTGAAGACAAAACTCTTATGAGAGGAATTTAAATCTAGAAAATGGTCTCCTCACTTCTCCCACTCTGTGGGAGAAGTATTTGCCTGATTTTTCATGTTCCTGTCAATTCCCTCTGAAGCTCTTCCTGTTTGTGAGTGTGTGACACCATTGCTATCAGTCTTGCTATTTGAACTTTGGAAACTAGCATTGGCATTGTTTGTAATTAGACTCTTGATGGGCATTAACTTGTGAAGTTGGTGAGATCCCCTTCAGTAGGTTTGGGTTGGTTCTTTTGCCTGAAGGTTATTCTGTGCTCTGGCAGTAATGCCCACTTCCCTCTAATCACTGGTTCTAATCTCCTATGGTCATTTTTTAATTTACAAAATCACTAAAAAGTTTGCACATTTATAAAAACAAGTTCACTCATGGAATAGGTAAACGGTAGACTTTTTTTTTAAGCAATGTGAGGTTCACAAGAGTGCTATCAATTTCTTCTACTGGAGGTAACAGAAAAATGGAACAACTGGTGTTTTATTTTTCCATTTATTAGTCCATCAGTGTCAATTACGGAAAGTAATAGGTGTATAAGAGCTAGTACCAAAGGTCTAAGTAGGTGTTGTCCAAGACCCACGAACAGGTAATAGATTTGTGTTTGCTTCCCTAATGCTGTTATGATTTCATCTGTCTTCTCAGTCTGAGGTTGAAGGGGGAACAGACAGTTATTCACCTGAAAATCAAGCAGGAAATCAGGCTCCTGTGAAGTTTCAAGGTCAATAAGTCAGCGCAATTGAGGTCCTATTCAGATAATGAGGGGACACATTATGATAAGGAACCTAATCTAGAACCCACAAGGAGCTATGGAAGGCTGAGCAAAGGCCATCATTGCATCTCCTTGAAAGGAGAAGGCAGCATTGCAACTAATCAAGTCATATGGTGTTATATGACAGCAGTCACCAGACTCTCCAGGCTCTAGAACTAAGGCTTGACATTCAGACTGACTCGTGGATTCTCTGATGCTCAGATGCTGGACTTTGATGACTTAACTTCCAATTCAAATTATGGGTTCTTTGAACATTCTAAAGATTAATTGCTTTCTGATTCATTTGATTCCTGGCTGTTAGCCCAAATTTGCAACCTGGAAATAGAGTTCTTCAAACCTGTAATTGTCTGGCTTTCTGTTTTGCATCATCTGGTCAGGACAGTCACAGATGGGAGGAATAAATAAGGAGGAAATGGTCTCATTGGGAGCTGCAGTGAGCACAGTCTGAGCAGAACATGAGCTCACCCCTATGACTACAGCAGAAGAAGACACTGAAATCTGAAAAAGCTCTTCAGCCAGCTTCATTTCCAACAGATAAAGGTAAAGGTTCCCCTCACACATACGTGCTAGTCGTTCCCAACTCTAGGGGGTGGTGCTCATCTCCGTTTCAAAGCCGAAGAGCCAGTGCTGTCTGAAGACGTCTCCGTGGTCATGTGGCTGGCATGACTAAATGCCAAAGGCGCACGGAACGCTGTTACTTTCCCACCAAAGGTGGTCCCTATTTTTCCTACTTGCATTTTTACATGCTTTCAAACTGCTAGGTTGGCAGAAGCTGGGACTAGTAACGGAAGCTCACTCCGTTACGCGGCACTAGGGATTCAAACTGCCAAACTGCCGACCTTTCTGATCGACAAGCTCAGCGTCTTACTCACTGAGCCACCGCGTCCCTTTATAAGGGGATAATATCACATTTGAGTTAAAGTAAGGGAAGATGAGACAGAGATTTCCAAGTTTGAGAGCAAAGGCATCCCAGGTTTCTGAAAGTTGGCCAAGTGAAATGTTGTCTGGGGTTAAATTCCTCATCTGTTTATCTCTGCTCATGTTTGCTTGGCAGCTCGTCCTTGGTGAGCCGCATACTCTGTGAGGCTCATGCCAATCATCGTGCCTTCCGAGTGGTGGTAGTGGACAGTCAGCCACGGTTAGAAGGCCGGGAGACACTGTGCCGCCTGGTGAAACAGGGAGTCCGCTGCAGTTATGTGCTGATCAATGCCATCTCCTATGTGTTACCTGAGGTAAGAGCTTTGAAATGTGATGTGGATAGAGCACTGTTGGTAGAAGAACTGAAAGGGCAATTCTGTTGGGTAGGGGCAGAATCTGGAGGCTGAAGAGAGACTGTATCAGACCAGCAGGTTCTGATCATTATTTATTAAATTTATATGCTGCCCCACTCATCATCCTTTCCTCCAGTTTCCATGTTACCAACATGTGTCTTAACTAAGCTGGGGATTCCCTGGGAGTTCTTAATCATTGGATTTGAAAGGGGATAGTGTTAAGAATTATGTGAATCTTTTTAGTAAATAAGGGCTACAGATGGTTATAAAATAAGTGAATAGCTCTCTCGCTCTCTCTTGGCAGGTTTCCAAGGTGCTGTTAGGAGCTCATGCACTATTAGCCAATGGGTCAGTGATGTCACGTATGGGCACCTCACAAATTGCACTGCTTTCCAAGGCCTATAATGTGCCTGTACTAGTCTGCTGTGAGACCTACAAATTCTGCGATCGGGTTCAGACCGACTCCTTTGTCTCCAATGAACTTGGTATGTCTGGTGTCAAGCTTCCGGTATCTTTTTAGATTACAAACTTTATTGCACAATGTTGCAAATGCCAAAAATAAAGATTTGCCATTTTTATTTTTAAAATATTGAGTTCTCTGCAGAAGACAGATCTGACTATTTTGTGGAATGTTAGCCATTTTTCATATAGATTCCTGGAGGTAGTTGGTAGACTTTTGTTGATCTCAGCATTTGGACTAATACAAGGAAGAGAACCAAAAATCATCCTTTTAATGGAAAAAGCTTGCCTAGAAAAGTCAGGCTACCATTTTCCATTTTGTTTCATGTCACTTTCATTCTTCAAGTCCACTGCGAATTGAAGCACATGCTTATCTCAGATCAACTGTCTGAGCTAGATTGGCTTAGGGGAGTGACTAGCCCATGATTAGTAATTGAGCTTTGAAATATGTAGAGGAAACTTGACAGATATTGCAGTGCTGAAATTGCACCCACTGCTTCTCAATGCAAGAAGTAAGCAAAGTAAGCATCAGAATGTGCAGAAGGAAAGTACAGGAAACAATAGCCTCAGGACTTGTCCAACATGAGGGAAAAATCTTGGCCTATGCTGCTTTGAGAAAGAACCAATGCTTTTCTAACTGGTCCCTATTCCTATATTTGCAGATGATCCAGATGACCTGATTGGGTCAAAAGGAAAGAGTCGTCCATTATCCAACTGGCAGGAAAGCAAATCGTTGCGCCTTCTCAATTTAGTCTATGATGTAACCCCTCTAGAGTTGGTGGATCTAGTCATTACAGAGTTGGGGATGATCCCTTGCACCTCTGTCCCTGTTGTTCTCCGTGTCAAGAATGTAGAGCAGTAATGTTGGAAGAGTAAATAAATCTGTGTGTGTCTGTTCCATGCCTCTGTTTATATATGTCATTGTGTGAACACCTGAGTGAAACAGGACTCCCAACTGAATTCAGTCCAGCTGAATTCTTGTCTAGGACTTAAGTAATTTATGTTTAGTTGTTCTCTGATTTATTTGGGGCATCTTTGTTATCAGTCTGTTGCTGCTAGAAATGGAGTCATGTTTATTATAGAATTTATCAGTGCTTTTCTGTTTATTCTGACACTCAGTTTAGAGCTAGGGGTCCACTAGTAGTAATCATGAGTGGATTTGAACATGTAGATACAGTATATCTCTTTATCCTTGATTGCATTCTATGTTCAAGTAGACCTGAGACCCAGAATCTTTTTTTTTCTAGTCACTAGGGCCTTGTGAAATGCCATGTTTTCTATATATTTCTTGCCAAATGTATAGATCTGTCAAAAATCCCCTTGCACTGATTTGTGTTTTCTTACATGAGGCAGTTCTGAAATAGCTGAGTAGATGTCAGTTTGTTCCTACACGGCACTAAGCCAAAATATTACGTGTTTGGTTTCAGCATAAAACATGTGTGAATGTAACTAGTAAAATTTGCTAACAGTGATTTTATACTTTAACATCTATGAGCAAGCCAACTTAACAAACTAAGTTTAAAATCAATTATGGCTTAATGCAATGTGCAAACCAAACCAATGTGAGGACAGTTGGAAAACTGATCTCATAGCAAGAGTAACCTGCTTGCATAATATACCTCTGATTCTCTCCCTCTTAGGTAAACTACTAATCCCTATCATACACAGGATGATACTTGGTGGCTCATTCTAACCATCCTAGAGGTAGCTACCATGAAGTGAATCATATTTAAAAGATTTCTTTTAGACTTTTGTTTCCAGATTTTTGGGGATTAAAGTTTCCAGAATTCCCAAAATATTGCTGTTGGTATTTGAAGGGTGAAAGCAGCTTTAGAGCAAGGTATCAAGGAGTTTTATTTATTTCTATTTATTGCCCCCACTGCTCTCCCTAATGTGGGGAACATGACCCTGGGATATCCTACTGCTTCAGATGGAGCAATAATGCAGAAAGAATTCAGTCACTCATGAAAATGGCCAACAATTATGAATAAAGGAATCTAGTAACCGGCCTAACATGGCCTAGCATTCTGACCTTTAAATATTACTTATTGCACAATTTGTATCCACCACATTCAATACTCTCTAAGTATACCATTAAAAATCAAAAGCTGCATATAACAGAATAAAACAGTTAAAAAGCTGACGCTAATTGTAAAAATTACATTCAACAAAAATACATCCTTTGTGTTTTCCAAAAGGCTAAGGGTATGGGAGTGGGGGGGAGAGAAATATTTGGAGCTTGGGGATCAAGTTATTTTGCAGAGTCAGAGAAGTCACAGAAAAGGTTCCAGAATTTCTACCCTTCTAATATCTTCCAAGGAAATCTGATATCATAAGATGAGCAGATGTAATTAAAAGAGATTTTTAAAGTAACTTAAACCCAAACAAAGAAGTACAATATATCACTTATGCTCAACACTCACAAACACTCTAGGTCTAGGACATAAGACTGATGTTGAGAATTCTAATAAGAGGGGGGAGCAGGATGCAGTCCATTTAGCCCAGTGTTTTTCAAAATTGGAAACTTTTAGATGTGTGGACTTCATCTTCCGGAATTCTGACTGGATAATTCTAGGAGTCCACACCATGGTAGGTTCCAAATATTTTGGCCCTTCTGGAAAGTGATATTCTGGCACCCTCTATGATTTGGCTCATCTTCCAATTTTAGGAATTTCATTAAAGCACCCTCTTTTTTTTTCCTGCGCAATTTGTTTTCTGTTCTTGGATATTTTCTGCCTATTTGCACAGTAAGTAATTTTAATTACATTAGCACCCATTGTTGTCATATGACAACAGTTCTTTTTTTACTGTGTTCTCCAGTAGCCTTTTTTTAATTTTGGCACTGCTAAAATTTGGTATCCCTAGATTGTTGCCTATTTGATCTTAGCCTAAGCCATCTTAAACATTTTTAAACATCTTAAAAGTTGCTAAGCTTCAAAGACACTGATTTAAATAATCACAGAGGTAATCTAAGAGAGTGATCAATGCCATTTTTGTCAAGATAATTTGCTTCACCCAGGTTTTCAATGTCCAACAACCACCTCCAAAATCTTGAAAGTTTAAAGGCCAGCATATTTATCTACATCTGGATTAAAGAGATTGACCTTTTCAAGAACACTACTATGACTCCCTTCCAGGCAGAAGATAGCCCACCTGCCTGTCTTTCCCCCAAGCAGTAACCATAGCCTGAATCCCACCATGAAATAGATATGCTTGCCACTTGGGAGAAAAACCAAGATGATGGGGCCATAAAAATTGCAACAAACCATTCATTAACAATTCATACTGGCAATTGTTTTTTGCAAATCTAGTGTAGGACTGGATCACAGACTGAACAAAGAAAAATTAAGGGTTTTGAACATGATGCTGCAGAACATTATTGTATTAAGAATGCCTTTGGCCACAGGAAAAAAATATTTAAAAATAGATGAAGCTGGAATGCTCAGACAAAGTACAGCTGGTCCTCAAGTTACAACAATTGAGCCCAAAATTTGAGTTTGCCCCATTTTACAACTTTTGTTGTCACAGTTAAGTGACGTTGCATTTGTTAAGTTAGTAACATGGTTGTTAAGTGAATCTGGATTTCCCATTGATTTTGCTTCTCAGGTCACAAAAGTTGATCATATGATCCCAGGACACTCCAACCATCATCAATATAAACCAGTTGCCAAGGATCTGAATTTTGATCATGTGACTATGAGGATGCTGCAATGGTCACAGGTGTGAAAAACAGTTCATAAGTCACTTTTTTCAGTGCCGTTGTAACTGAACAGTCACTAAAGGAACTGAGGACTCCCTGTACTGATAAGGAAGCTGAAACTTAGATCTTTTGGGCAGATAAGGAGAAGCAAGAGTCTGAAGAAAATCCTGATGTTTGGAAAAACCTAAGTCAGGGGTCTCCAACTGTGCCAATTTTAAGACTTGTAAACTTCAACTCTCAAAGCTGGCTGAGGAATTCTGGGAATTGAAGTCCACAAGTCTTAAAAGTTGCCAAGATTGGAGACCCCCCCCGACCTAAGCCAACAGGAGAAGAGGCGGAGAGCAAAACAAAGCAGCATCTGCCGACAATCTTGGCGAAATGACACCCATCACTAAGAGGAGACCTCATAGTCCCACGAATGACTACTGTATTGTAATCTCTTCTGGGCCCTAGCGCCGTCCAATACTCCGACAGCGGCATTTCCCAAAGTACGTCGCGGCGCAAAATCACGTTCTCTTTGATTCTAGACTTCAGGCAGGGGGCGGAGACTGAATGTTTTCGTCACAGGCTGGGGGGGGATAAAAGACCAGGCACCGGAAGTGACGCCAGAGCTTCGGGTCATCGCTATTATCCTTGTAGCGTCCGCCATCTTTGCTGCTCCGGCCAGACACCGGTTTCCATGCGGGAAGAACAAGGTGAGGCTGAGCCCGCCTGCATCTGGCAGGCCACCTTTGAGGAGCCTTTCGCTCGTCACTGCGGGGAGGGGTGGCTGCCCACGACGCGGTCCCTTGTTGTCACCGCCGTAAGGGCGTGAAACCGCCGTAAGGGCGTGAAACAAGGGAACAAAGACAGTCCAAAAGACACTCTTCCCTGAAGCCCCCACCCCCACTCCCACTCCCCGCCTCTAATGCGAAACCTCAATTTCCGCCTCTGGAGAAAAAAAGAATATCCTCCGCGCCAGCGCCTTTGGGTGGAGGAAAGATCTGGGTCGAGTCTCAGCTGTGCAATGGACGCTTCTCCGCCCTTTCATGATTTAAATTCGTGCTTTTTTCCTCTTGTACTACGAGCAGATGGCAACTCTCCCTCCGTTTTGTTCACTTTAAAGCCTTGTAGATTATCATGATTGAAAGGTTTTATAAAACAATCATTAAAGCTTTGCAAAAGCCAGAAACCACGGGGATTAAGCAAATTGCCCAGAGATTTTGAAACTAGCAGAATTGTAGAATGTTCAGCGATTTAGAATACTGTTGAAACGTGGCTTAACATAGATTTTTTCAAGCCAAATGAAAAGAAGTCAAATGTTTCTTTAAAAAAAAAAAGAAGCAGCCTCTTTTAATGGCAAAACCATGAATTTTTAGCAGCACCATTCAGCAATAGGATAGCCTCAAACAACAAAAGCACTGCAAATCATTTTGTTTACTACATTTCTGTCTTAGGTACTACAGTCAAGTATCTTGAATATTTGCATGATATACAGAATAGCTAATACAGAATAGCATTTTAGGATGTATAAAATAAAAAAAACCCTGATGATCAATAACATACACAGTCATGTTGATTCACATAATGGCATCACTGGGTAATTTCCTAAGAAGGCCAGCCTAAAGAACTGATCCTGCTATGGAGAAGCAGCTCTTCCCAACTTCACTCCTCTTTGCTTCCCAGAAATAGACTCTGTTAGCTGGCTGCCCTTAGGATGGCCAATCAGTTAGGTCAATTGCAGTTGGCCTATGCAATTCATAACTGAATTATGAAGAGAGTTACATATTTTAAATAGATTTTGATTACATTATTACTGGATTGTATTGTCCTGGAGTATGCAAAGACTCTGATAAAATAATGTAATTAATAATATTACACTTACTTCAGCTCACTTTTTTACCCATGTTATTCAAGCTGTTAACAATTTATAACAATACATTGATGATCACAACTATTGAAATTATTAGCAGTACTCGTTGAAAAACCTGCTGAAAAGTCTTAGCTGTTTACCTGAAAACAAAAACTGACAGCAAGTATAATTCCTACAGAGATGCATTCCATAGCTTTAGACTAGAGTAATTCAAGAGAAGACCAAGTAAATCTGATTAAAGAGCCCCTGAAAGCATGGACATCTTTAAGATACTTCTCGTGCTGTTCTTAATAAGCAGATAGATTTACAATTCTTTCAAGCTGTAGAAAGCAACATTTGAACTTTGCTCTAAAAGCATTTGGCAAGCAGCACAGTCTTTCATTATGGACATAATATGATACTGTATACCTGTATTTGATAACAGTGTACATTACATTTCTCTTCCAGCACCTGATTTTCATTGATTTGGAAGGACTGATTTAAATAATCAACTCCAGCCCCTTGCTTAGCACAAGAATCTAAATTAAAACACCTATGATAAAGGCTAGTCAGCTTATGCTTGAGCAGATTCAACTAAACAAAACTCACTTTTAGTTACTAGTTCCCCTGTCAATCTACTTTTATTGTTAGGAACTCTTCCCCACCCCCCAATTTAATGAGAATCTGCCTTCTTATAACTTAACTCTGTTATTCTAAGTCCTGCTTTCTGGGATAATATAAAGAAATATTTATCACCTATGCCACATTTGTAGAAAAGCGGTATTATATCCCCTCTCTTGTTTTTCATGGTTAAAGTATCTAATTCTTCAAGCTTTCTTCCCTAGTTTTCTTTTTGCCCTTTTCTGAAACTAATGGAGTTAGCCTAAATGTTTTTAAAGTATAATACCCACAAAATAGGCAAAATATTCAAATTGGAGTTTTGTTAATGGAAAGTATTGTGGAACTATTAGATACTGAATTTGGGAAAGCTATTTCTGTTGATCCAGTCAGAAGTTATGTTTACTTTTGCCTCCATGCTACGTTGTGGATTCATTGGTAGTTTTTTGTCATCTACAATTAAAAGTACTTTTCACAAGTATGCTGGGCAACCCATTGTTCTATACTTGTATTCTGTTAATTGGTGAAGAACATTGCATTTGTCCATTTTATTCTATTATTTTCAGTCCATTTCTCTAAACTATCAAATATTTTAATCTCTCCATCTTCTATTAATTATTATTTAATTGTAGCTATTAAGGCTATACAGCACCTTGGATCTGGAAGGAAAAAAATGATTTAGATTTTGCAGATATGACCCCAAACTAAGTGCTGCTTGTTCTTGAATGCATACAGTAAATCTTTTTGGTGACAGTTTCATCTTTGTCCAACTCCTTACAGGAAAAAAATGTAACTGATACATTTTCTGTGTGTTTTAAAAGGAATAATTGACTGTTTTCATTTACTTCTATTTGATTACACTGAACTTCTCTCATTTAAATCAATGGTTAAAAGTATTCTGTTTTCATTATATTATTGGTTTTAAATAATATGATTCTGTGATTATTGTCTTTGAGTCTTTTGAAAGTATATAATTGTACAAATAATATAGCTACAAAATATGCAGTGCTTATGCTATGCTACCTTTAAGCCAGAACAATAATCCTGAATTTAATCATATTTTCTAAAACTCCACAGTCTGACACATTGTATAATACACATACATCTTTATGAACTCATCACCATCACTATATTTATGGTATTTTAAAATAATAAAACTATTTGTTTGTTATTGGAACCACAATTTCCCTCTTCTGTGTGGCTGTCTCTATTTCTGTTCATAGGGTTTGAAAGCCAGGCTACTTCCATTTCTTTTGTCCTTGTACCAACTGCCAAAAATATATTTATTTATATGGGCTTTTTTTACATGAATTGAATCATTGTCAACTTGTATATTACTTTGCCTTATGAAGTTCTTACTAATTGAGATGTTTATTAAGTTTCAGATGAGATTCTATTCTATTTTTAACTATTTTTGATACTGGCTGCAATTTTTTTTTTAATGTTCACATGAGTAACAAGAATTTCCCTCGTCTGTTTTGTTTTTTGCTTTTCTCATGTTATTTTTGCAGGCCAAGCGATGTGCAAGATGAAAAGAGTGGCATGTGTTTGAGGAGTTGTGTCTTCATGGAACCTTGTCTCACACCAAGCTGTGACATGGGAATAGTGAGGGAAGCCATAGAACAACAGGATGGAAGTATCAATCAGACTCTGTGCACACCCCCTTCCTTGAGAAAATCTCACTGGGATGGGCAGAATAATACAGTAGTGGAAGGACTGGCTTCAGCAGATATAGGTTTAAGCAACACAGAAGCAGCAGTTGCCCCTGGCGTGGAAACCTGTCTTCAAGAAGAGAGGCCAGAGCAGCAGAACTCTTGCTGCAAAAAAAGACCTCTAGAAGACGTGGAAGAAGAACTGCTTCCTAAGCAGCTGAAGGGACAAGAAGGAGAGATCGGCCACGTGGAAACTCTTGGTATGTTTTCAGATGCATTTTTGGCTGCATTGTCTTGGCAAGAGCTGCAGTGGCACAGTGGTTAGAACGCAGTACTGCAGACTACTCTGCAGACTTGCCGATCAGCAGTTTGGCTG
>JANHJO010006433.1:103030-116351 GCA_032468235.1 Pseudoxyrhopus heterurus | reverse complement strand
TTGTTGGGGGCAATATGCTGACATTGTAAACCGCTTAGAGAGGGTTGCAAGCCCTGATAGGCAGTATATAAATACAGAGCTATTGCTATTGCTAAGTGAGAGGAACGTGGTTCATTAACTACCTCACAACTTTTTGCCATTTTCCAAGAACCAAAATCAGTGGGGAAGCTAGCAGGAAGTTGCAAGTCCAAATGGTTTGCAAGCATTTAGCAAGAAGTTCATTACCTTAGTAAATTCTAGGTAAGCATCTTTCTGGATTGGCACGTACAAGAAATCTTTGGAAGATTATTGTTCATAACATGTAGGAAAAGCCATTTCTTCTAGTAAAAAAACCCCAATCTCTTTAGAGATTTGTATGTCAAAGCACCTTGAATTTAATTTGGAAAAATATGTGTAAGCAATATAGTTTTGCCAAAATAAATGAAAATGTTGAGAAGCATCCAACAGATCATGGTTGTCCCAAAGGTGTTTTTCAGAAGGCAACTGGCTTGGTTCTTTCCCTTGAAAACGTTTCGCTTCTCATCCAATAAGTTCAGAACGTTTTTAAAGAAAAAACAAAAAAGTGCAGTTGTCTTTTGAACAGCACTATTAGGATCCCAATCAATCTTAACAACTTCATTTCACTAGTAAAAAAAATATGGAGGATAGAAATAAACCTTGTGATACTTAACAGCTCAACAGATGGAACACAGCCATAATATTCAAGACAATGATCTGGAAGCAACCTTTGAGATAGGAGTAAAACAAAAACAAAAAGCTGCGCTTTCGATCTCCAACTCCTCAAGACAAGTGCAAGATAATTATATAATATGGTAATTAGACATCTAGAGAAATAAGGTTTGCTGAAAGAAAATTGGAATTGTATCCAGGAAGGAAAAATCTTGTCTCACCAACCTTTAGAATGTTTTGAAACTGTTCCCAGGAATATAGATGGAATTATTATTGGTACTGAGAAATCAATTTGCCTCTAGTTTGAGGCCAGCATGCCTCCAATTAATTGCAAGGGAACAATTGGGGAATAGGGGTAGATCTCAGTCTGTTGCTTGCAGGTACTTCAGAGGTCATTTGGTTGGCCAATGTGAGAATCAAACTACTGGAGTTAGATGGGTCTTGCCCTGGTTCATCATGGATAGTATGTAAATATGGAAGCTCAAGTCTTGCTAAAGAAGAATAAACATGATTTTTTCCAAAAGTATCCTTTCTTGCAATCAACTGAAATATCAACGAACACGATCGAGGTGATCCAATAAATATTGGATAGGATGATACACTGTGCTATGCCATAATGCAGTGCTGGCTAAGGGATTCAGGGAGATGACACATCTTTAAAGTTGCTGAGGTAGAGAAACAGTGCCCTAACCTATTTGCTTGATGTTAGTTTAAATGTTGTGTAACTTGGGACATTCTCCCATTATAACACTTTAACTATGACTGGATGATGCTATGAAGACACCATAAATTGCCAGCAAAGAAGTAGCCTTAGTTGCATTGTTAGAAATGTATATAATTATGGGCTGATTAGAAGCTACAGTTTGTTCAAAATATAGAAGCCTGGTTGTTGGTGGGTGAAAACCACTGCTATTCAGATTACTATAACATCAATGCTGCGGGCTCTGGTGACCAACACAAAGCTGCATGCAATTCAAAATACTGATTTTGACTTCTATCTCTATCCAGCTTAGCACCCAGGTACCTGTACCACTCTCTGCCTCAAATAGACCAGGGGAGAGCGGACATTTATACTTCCCCCTAATAGCAACTACCATATGGAACATTTTTCCAAACGATGGCACAATCCGCCTTTCAGGAAAGCAGTTAAAATGGAGAGAATGGTGAATATTTCTTATTTTACTGGTAACTACATCACTTATGGCTGTCACTACGGATAACCTTCACTTCCCTCTCTTTTATACCTAGCTGTGACATGTCTTCCCCCTCCCTTTTAACACCTAGCAGTGACATTACACTTTTTAAAATTTTTATTCCGTGAATTAGACGAAGCGGACGGTGATCCAGGAAAGTTACACGCGTTCATTTGCAACCAGTCATTTTGCTGTAACTCAAGATAGTCGGCAGATGAAAGAAAAGGGTCAGTTTCAATTCCCTCCACAAGAGCGGCCTGCAATTCCGCACGAATCTTGAAAATGGCTTCCCCAAGGGGAAAGCTCCCAGTCTCGACAATAAGATCCGTCCCCCCACTCTCTCTCTCTCTCTCGTCTTTTCTTCTCTATGGTCTTCCTGGAACTTGACGTTTCGCAGTGCAGGGGCGGTGTCAACAGTGCCAAAACGCGCGCCACGCCTGGGCGTCCTCCCGGCAGGCTGTGCGGCTGCAGGCAGAGGACTGGCGGGAGCGTGCCCGAGATGGCGTCTGCGGACGGCGTGGTCGAGGAAGCTGTTCCGGCTGCGCGGCGCAGCAGGTGAGGAGTCCGTGCGGGTAGAGCGACCCGGGGGCATCGCAGGCGGATCCCGAGCGAGGTCGCCGCCGTCCCTTGTCCGCTTCCCCTTGGAAAGTCGTCCCCCCCGCCTCCACGGTTTAAAATTTCCTCTCCACAGTCACGGCCACGTACTTCTTCCGCCTCCCGTTGCATCGCTTAGTTCTTCCTAAGCGCGGGGACACGTTGGAAGCCAAGCCCCGGATGACTCCGGGGGGGACGGGGCATGACAGGGTGGCGCGGATTGCAGGTGCCTGGGATGAAGTGCAGAAGCAGCAGCTGCACCGTGCATGGTTTGCTTTGTCGGGCGGGGCGAGATAATCTTCCCTAATGTGTCGATTTCCCTCCGGCTCAGCGGGAGCAAAGGAGCCGCCCTGAACAGCCTTGTCGGCCGCTTGCCGCTCACGCCGTCGCTTTCCCCACGGAAAAGGACCACCAGCCAGTCGAAAACGGAGCCGCCGCTGCTTCGGACCAGCAAGCGCACCATCTACACGGCTGGGCGGCCGCCCTGGTACAACGAGACGGGCACTCCTTTCAAAGAAGCCTTTGTCATCGGTAGGGGAATCGGTGGCTGCTCCTTTGTCCTATAGGTGGGGGAGGGTCTGTTTGAATTCTTATGAAATTTATCCAGCAACTGGGAACTTCCAACTGAAATTTATTCAACAACTGGAAGTGCCAGTTTCCCTGCCTTTGGATACTTACTGCTTTCTAATTTTCTGTTACTGTATTTCCCCTCCCTCCTTGAAAAGTTGCAGCTTCTTGCATAGAATGAGAGTCATACGCTGAAATAAGATTTGTTTTTTTAGGTATTCTGGTGTTTTGGGCCATATTGGTAGTACCACGCCTGCTGGGTGCTATGTGGTGCTATTATAATGTGCTATGTGGGCCACGTGTATGCTTGCCACTCTGAGTAATGCTGTTGGTGAGATCTGCATGCTGGCTTCTTTCCCACTAGGGAGATTGAAGGGGAGATCATTGGAAATCCAGGCACACTAGGCAGTAAAGAATAAGAGGAGAAGGAACATGCCTTAGGGCTGTTCCTCCAGATTGTCCTCTTCTCCTTAGCTTGTATTAGTGGTGTTTTTGTCTTTCCCAGGCTTGTGTGGTGGCAGTGCATCTGGCAAGACTACAGTGGCCAACAAAATCATTGAAGCACTAGATGTGCCTTGGGTGGTGCTCCTCTCCATGGATAGCTTCTACAAGGTGGGCTGGTTAAAATATCTTGGCCCAACTCCCTCAAACTCTACCCCTCTCAAAGGCAGAGATGGGAAGAAGTGAGAAAATTGAAGTCTAGGAAACCACTTCTACAGTACTGATCCAGTTCTCTTCCCTGTTTTCTGATGTCTCTGGTGCTCTTCCAGGTGCTGAACAAAGAAAAGCAAGAGCAAGCTGCTTGTAATGAATACAACTTTGACCATCCTGATGCCTTTGATTTTGACCTGCTCATCAGTGTCCTACGGAAGCTGAAAGAGGGCAAGAGCGTTAAAGTTCCTGTATATGATTTTACCACACATAGCCGGAGCAAGGAGTGGGTATGTAGGTGCAGGAGGATGTCACACTATTTACAGCAATTTTTAGAAATTAAAAGGCTTCCCCTCCACTCTTTTCTGTGAAGCTATATTAGCTCCGTAAGGTATTCATGACCTGGTATTCTGCAATTGGCTAAAACTGCACAAATACATAGAATATTTCGGTTGGAGGGGTTGTTACAGGCCAGATGCAAGTCACCCAAGCTCCTCTAGAGAGTGCAGAATCATAGCTCCAAGCATCTAGCAAACATCGCCAATAGTGAAAATCTCTGGGAATGGTTCACATGTGGAAGCCTTAGATTCCTCATTCCTAAGATAGGTTTTCTATTCTAATGTGAAACTGAAACATTTCCCTAAAATGACTAAATATCTTCTACATAAAGACATTAAATTGATTTGCCTCAATGTTTCTCAGCTGTGCGGACTTCAGCTCCTAGAATTCCCCATTCATTTCACACATTTTCAAACTGCTGAGGTTGAGAAACTCTTGGTCTACCTTATCAGTTTAGTTTCTCCAGCTTTGGGGAAAAGGAGTTTCTCACGGTCAGGAAAAATAATGCAACCTGATTCTAGCCCTGTTTTTATAAAAAGGACTATTCGTGCACACCCCATTTATTTCGTTACAACTTCTTTCAATTGGTGAAATTAATGCTGCAGTTTTTAAATTAAAAAGATGTTCTTTATCTTAGCTACTACGTTTGCCTGAATTTGCAGACATTTCTTCTTTTGGAGCCTGATGAAGTTCAAAGGCTGCAGGATCTTTGGAAGGAAGACTGCGTTTGACTAACTGTATTCACAGAATGTCTCACTTTGCATTTTCTGTTCTAGTTTCACATAATGAATTCCATCTTGGTTTTTGAAATGCAAGTTTTTCTAAAGCAGTTTCTAAGTAAAATCAAAATAGAATTGTAATATGATCTGAAAGGAAAGCTCACCAATATTTTTCTGATGTCATTGGTTGATTTTCTGAGTCCATCTGGAGTAGGCTATGCTGTTTTTGCTATGGTAATATAATATTCATTGAATGCCTGATTTGTTTCATTTTGGGGACTGAAGACAGATAATAGAATTATAGTTCTATTCTATAGTTCTGTTCATTAGGTGCTTTATTTCACCTGCTTGTAGTGTAGGGGGTCTGTAACTCTTTTTTTAGGTGGAGGAAGTTAGCTGACTGAGGATGAATGTATTTCATTCACTACAAGAAAGGTGGCAAATAAATTCAATAACATTTATGGAATACAGTGGACCATTCCATTTTGTTTTAGGAGAAATGACTATCACTCTTTCCTGAAAGCTGATGGTCACAGGATGAAAATGGTGCTGCTAGAGGCTTTTTTGTTTCCATAGGTGATTTGAGTGCTGTATCTCTACCTCATTAGCAACTATTATATTTGAAAGCATTATTAGATTGTGGACCCTTACGGTACGAGAAAGAATTTAGTATGAAAGGGTATTGTATTCCATCATATTGGAATTGAGCTTGGTTCCTTGTAACTAAAAAGTTTCCCTGTACACAGGAAGAGCGTCTTAGATCTGACTTTCTTCTAGGTTCTGATTTCTCTCCCTGGCTTTCATTGACACATTATTTCTCCTTTCTTTGCAGAAAACTATCTATGGAGCCAATGTAATTGTATTTGAAGGTATCCTGTCATTTGCCAATAAGGAGCTTCTACAGGTACTAAATAGGGCAAAGGTCACACACATGAGTAGGACATGGACCAACTTTTGTAGATGGGCTCCCTATTAAATTTGTGTCATAAATGCATCTACTTTGTGAGAAGTAACTTGTAAATGAATCCCTCAGAGATGCAGGCATTTGAATAAGTTCTAAGATAAGACTTTGGCCAGATGCCTGTGTCTCTAGTTTTTCCTTTCCTTGTGACTTCTGCAGCTCCTGGACATGAAAGTTTTTGTGGACACAGACTCAGATATCCGGCTTGTACGGCGGTTGAAGCGGGACATCATGGAACGTGGGCGGGACGTGGCAGGTGTCATCAAACAGTACAGCAAGTTTGTGAAGCCAGCCTTTGAGCAGTACATTGAGCCTACAATGCAGGCGGCAGACATTGTGGTGCCTCGAGGTGAGAGGAGGAGGAGGAGGAGGAATGGCTGTTGATTTGTTCAAGGTGCAACATTGGGCTGTGTTATGTGCCAATACTCACTGTAGGATACTCAGGAATTTTGGGTATGAACACAGAGAGCCCGTTTCATGTCAGACTATGACTACAATTTAGTCTCCTGGTTTCTAGCCCAGCACCTTAGCCACCACACCAAAAATGGTTCTCGTAAAAGGTCTGAAAACTAACTAGAAATTAAAAACAAGTATCAATCTCTGTGACCAAGGGAACCATTTGCACCTTAAAGACTTTTAAGGAGCATTAAAAAAAAAACCAGACTGATTGATTTATGGGATATAGGAAATAAAAAAAAGATGAGACCTGCCATTGCTATGAATGGTAATGGTGAAATGTTACCTAAAGGGCAGACATCCCTACTTCAGAACCTCTTTGGCTTTTCAGACTTCTTTTTCTCTTCCAGGTGGAGAGAACTTTGTGGCTCTGGACTTGATTGTTCAGCATGTTCATAGCCAGTTGGAAAAGGTGAGGAGAAGTAGTCTTGGGGAGGGAGAAAACAGCACTGCTGCAGAAAGCCCCATTCCCACATGGTTACTCCTCCTTGTTGCCCAGTATCTGCTTTTTGTTATTATAGCCCAAAGGACTGTTCACTCCCTGCCAAGAACTTATCCTTTCCCCATATCCAGGAAAGGCATCCAATTCCTGGCCGTTGCTCCCCTATGTAAGCTCATGGGTGTCCCTAGAATTCTTCCACTCCCAATGGCCCCACCTACCACGTGGTTTTTGCCCCCAAGTTAGTAAGCAATAGGGAGATGGGGAAGAATGGCGCCACCATTTTATTATTTTAGGCTTGGCCTTGGGGCAAATGTTGCTGTGTGCAGTGACCGGCTGTTCTGTTTTGTTTCACTTCCCACTACTCCCTGCCTTGTAATACTGCCTCCCGGTGTGGGCTCCTCCTCCTACCGCCCAGCGTGAAATCACAGTCAGGTATGGTGGCACCCTTAAAGAAATAGAGCTAGATCCTTCCTCCTCTTCTCTTCTCTCCCCCACCTTCTTCATCTTAGTATTGTTCTCTGACACCCATCAAGCCAGCCAGTGGGAGAGCAGCTGGGTGTTTGGGGAAGAATTGCTGGCACTGTCTGGTGGGAATATGCAAGGAGATCAATACAGGCAATTGCTTAGGCTGAAGATTCCTTAATGGGCATGTGCAAACCTCTGACCGGTTTGGAACCTCACTAGAGCATGTTAGATTTGTGCTCTTTTTACTGAGAGTTCATCTTTGCTGTCTTTCTTTAGAATCAGACTTCTAAGTAGAGCTCTCAGGAAGGGTGCTGCTTGATAGCCTCACTTTTTCCTCCATGTCAAGGAAATATTTATTGCCAGCACTATTATGTTGTGTATGATAATATACACAATAATATATGGGGTTGTATTGAATGGCGTTTCAATACATTTTGAATTCCAGTCACATTTCCACAAGTGTAATTTGCATACCAAAATGGTATACCTTTCAGAGAGGTTGGGATGGAGAAGAGGAAGTTCATTCAGTCGTTTAAGACTACTTGCAGTGAGCTCCTGGGATCCCAGCTGCTCTCCCTGTTTTGGTACTGTGGGAGCGTTTGCTGTTCCTCTGCCCCATGTCTCAGGCAGGAAGCTGCTGCCTTGTTGCCCCTCCTAACACACTCTGTCTGTCTCTCTTCTGTCCTGCTGGGCCTGGGCACCTGCACCAGAGGAAGCTACGCTGGCATATGTGAGGACACTTGGTCTCGTTTGGCTATTTCCTGCTGCACCTTCCTCTCCTTGTGTACTGTGTTCCATTTTGAGGGGATGGTGGGAATGGAGCAAGACTGGGGGGGCTCTTTCTGCTATTTCCTGTGCTCCTGTTTTTTTAATCCAGTAGTAGAAAGATAACTTAGCTGTGCCTGACTTTCATGAGTGGGCACTGGAGACGTTGGTGTGCTGTAGTTGCTGGGTGAAGTTTGAGCAATTTATAATTGCTCATAAGTGGTTTCATGTCCTAGGTTGCACTATTTGTCTTAGTAGAAGCAGAGAGGGGAACCTGAATTTTCAGAATTTATTTTGGATCCAATTTTCTTTCTTTGTGCACAAATGTTGTGGGGGGAGGGACCTTATGAGCAGAAACTTTTGCATGCAGAGCTGTTATTGTAGGGCCAGCAGATACACTGGTTCTTTTCTTCCACGTGACTCATTGTTCTTATTTTTGCACAGAGCAGCCTTGGCTTCTGCTCATCAGGGACAACCATTGCCAACAACCTTAAGTGTCTTGGAGAGCACACCGCAGGTTCGGGGGATGCACACTATTATCAGGTACTAGGCAAGAGATATCATTGGGGGTATGCTTGCCTCTGAGACAGGCTATAGGCCTTTGGAGAGGAAAAAGTCCAACAGTTTGTGTTTTAGCAGCTACAGAGGAACATCAGAGCTTCTTAAGGAAAAGGTGAAGGGCTTGGGTTTCCTAGGCAAATTCAGAGCTGTCAAAAGTCAATGGGGACAGGCTTGCTTTAGATATTTTCTGGGATGGAATCCTAGCATGGAATATTTCTTTTACTTCTGTTTGCTTTGCAGGAACAAGGATACCAGCAGGGATGAATTCATATTCTATTCCAAGCGTCTCATGCGGCTGCTGATTGAACATGCCCTTTCCTTTCTACCACTCAAGGTATGCGCTTCTCCTACTTATTTAAGATCACACACAACTACACTCCACTTATCTCACAAGTGCCAACAAAGATGTCACAGACCATCTAACCTTCTGTCTGCATATGGGGTGATTCTTGTGTTTTTTTGGTTCAAGCATGCCTCAGCAAGTAGCCTTGCATGGTTGCCGATTTGGCCTTCTCCAATCAGCGATTGTCTTGACTTTTTCAGCCAGTTACTGTAGAGACACCACAGGGGACAATTTATGATGGAAAGAGATTTCACAGGCAGCGGGTAAGTGATTTTTTTTAATTGCCTCAGAGGGGCCTATGGGATAGTATCTTTGTAGGACAGAATAGGGGAAAGGTGGTGAATAGACAAATAGAATAATAGAATAACAGAGTTGGAAGGGACCTTGAAGGTCATCTAATCCAACCCCCTGCTCAAGCAGGAAACCCTATACCACTTCAGACAAATGGTTGTCCAATCTCTTCTTTAAAACTTCCAGGGTTGGAGCACCTACAACTTCTGGAGGCAAGTTGTTCCACTCATTAATTGTTTTGTTAGGAAATTTCTCCTTAGTTGGTTCTCTCCTTGATTAGTTTCAAGGAATTGCTTCTTGTCCTACCTTCAGGTGCTTTGGAGAATAGGTTGACCCCCTCTTCTTCATGGCAGCCCCTTAAGTATTGAAACACCGCTATCATGTCACCCCAGTCCTCCTTTTTATTAAACTAGTGAAGATCAATGTGTTTTCTATAGATTAGGCCTTTCAGTGAGTCTTGCTTAGAAAAGTCTACAGTACTTTGGTTAGTAGCTGCTGGAGATGCAGCTGGGATTTTCTCCATGCAATCAAAGCCTCTGTCACTGTGTTACAAATACATAGCCATGTTTTGAAGCACTATATTTAAGTGGTTGGTTATTGACAAGGATCTTGAAAGAAAGCTGTTTTCCCCTTTCATAGATCACTGGAGTCTCTATTCTGAGAGCAGGTGAGACCATGGAGCAGGCTCTTATAGCTGTCTGCAAAGATATTCGCTTGGGAAAGATTCTCATCCAGACCAACCATGACACAGGGGAACCTGAGGTGAAAAACGTGGAATGGGGTCTTTTGGGAGGGAGTTAAGATAGTTTTTGAGATGAGGCCGAGTTGTGGATAAGATTATTCTTCTGAATTCTTTTCTGCTCTTGCCAGCTGCATTATCTCAGGCTGCCCAAAGAGATCAGTGAAGATTATGTCATCCTGATGGATAGCACTGTGTCTACAGGAGCTGCTGCCATGATGGCTATTCGGGTGCTATTGGTATGTTGAGGCCCAGTTACATGAGATGAGTGGTTGGTTGGAATTCTTCTGTTCTTGGTGTTGTAAGCCAAGACAGACTGATGAATATAGCTAATATGGATTGGGGTTGCATACATGAGAGGGATTGATGGTTAAAAATTGATGTCATTGAAAATGGTTCGGAGAACTCAGAATGATTTGACTTGCAATCTGGATGGAGTCTCGGATCATATAGGGGCTGCTCACAAGTACTGTGTCCCATAGGATCATGATGTACAAGAGGATAGGATCTTCTTACTGTCTCTGCTGATGGCAGAGATGGGAGTCCATTCTGTGGCTTATGCTTTTCCCCGTGTGCGTATCATCACCACAGCCGTGGACAAGAGAGTCAATGAGGAATTCCACATCATCCCTGGCATTGGTAAGCAGTGGTGGTTTTCTGACATTTTGTTTTGCTCTGGCTGGTTTGGTGAGCCTGAGTGGCACAGATCAGGCATTGTCTAGCTGTAGCATTCATGTTCTGATAAGTGGTTTTGTTCGGCTGATTTAGCAATCATTTTTGTCTTAGGTGAGGACACTGCAAGATTAACACTTATTGTTTGATGCAGTGTGGTGGGTATTTCCATGGGCCAGAAAGAAGTTCCTGAGCTGCATCTTTTACAAGCATGTAATTCATGTTTTATTAGGGAACTTTGGAGACCGTTATTTTGGCACAGATGGCACCATCCCCTGGTATGAGAATGACGACATGGATTGCTGACCTGATTCTGCTGGACAACGCTTTATTTCTTGAGTATTGGGTGTCTCTTCTTGGCTTGACTACAGGCATAATGCTATTGCCCTGGTCCTTTCTTTTCCTAAATACAACCTCTACCAGACTGCTCAGCAGTGGTGCAATTTTGATAGCACTTCCTGCTATAATACACCAACTGGGATGGAAATATTGCTGCTGCTGCCACCTTCCCATTCACAGTCTCCTTCATATTTATTGGTATTTATTGGGGCATTTCCTCCACTGTAGTACTGCTTCCCATCTTTTCTCTCTCTTTTTTTAAAACCCAATACTTTTATTATAAAACAGTATAAAGAATATAAGAATTCGTATGAAACGTGACTTCATTGTGGGCAGCAGCATCATGGGCGCAAGCAGTGGGAGCGAGGCGAGGCGCTATTCTGGGAGGCTTCCAAGGCGCCCGGGCTCCATTCTTCCTTCGAGGACCTTTCTTTTGGCTTGGACTTCAGGAGGCTCCATGAAAGGATCTCTTTGGGTCACCAGGTTGCTTCCATCCAGCTTCAATGTGTAGCTTCAGCAGCATCTTGTCCCTCTATCAAGGATGCTGTAAGAAAGTGTATCCCTGCAAATCCATTGGATTTTTCACTGATCTTCTGAGCTACTGTGTCCTTTTATATGTTTCCTCACTGGCTGATGTGCAATGCAAGCAGGCTTCTGCACGTTGACCTGGGGTTCCTCTCTAAAATAATTCGATGCTGACTTATGCAGGATCTTGTGATCTTGACAGCTCTGTGTAAATTGCACTTGTCCTCCCTAATTTGTGACTGCACAAGCATTTGGGACCATAGTGTTGCTATAAGGGACCTCATGCTAGAGGTAAGTGCTCTATACCCAAAGTCAATACTACCGTATTATTAGTGAAAGCCAGAGCTACATTTGCCTTCCGAACCAAAAAGTGGCTATTGGCCTAACATTAGGCCCGCAACCTGCATTCCCTTATCCTGATCTGTTTTTCAGTACTGTACTCAGCTGAGTTGCTTTTTTTTTTTAATGCCATAATAAAAGATTTACAGTGCTACTTGGCTTTATCTTTTTGTAATTGGGAACTCTTAGCTGCATGTCTTTCAGGTGAAGAGAGGGAAATATGGGGATGTCATTTACATCCTATTTGCTCAGTGCATTTAATTTCAGAAAAAGACTGAAAGAATCATAGTATCGGAATAAAAATTAAATCTTGCAATATAACTGAATTATAAAATATCTTTGAAGAGCCACAGATTATAATTAGTGTCTGGGTGAGGTGTTGTACTCTTATCCAGTGACCAGGTGTTGAGCTCAGGTCTATGGCATCTAACATTGCTGCCAATATTCAAGGTTTGGTAAACAGGAGAGAAGGACACAAGCACTTTCCATCGGCAGGATCTGTTGTTCAGTAGGAACAAAACTATTGCAAAACAATGTCTCCAATCCCTACCCTCTTGGTCCAGAAGGAAGTCATTGTATGAAGTGCCAGGAAGGCAACACCCTTTATTCAAGTACAGACGGGTAATTCATTGGAGCAACAAATATTTCAATTCCATATCCAAATTGGGAAAGGACCAAAATAGTTCAGGATTATTTACAGATGCAATCTTTATGACCTCGAAAAGAGAGACTTTCAAAGCAAAAGGGGGTGTCTTCAAAAGGAGTGAGGGATTCATCACTGTTGTTCTCAAGACAGAAGTAATTTCTCTCCTCTTGAGATATTTAAGGTGAAAAAAGGTAAAGGGTTTCTCTTGTCCAGTTGTGTTTGACTCGAGGGTGGTGCTCATCTCCATTTCCTAGCCAAGGGAGCCAGCATTGTCCAAAGACGCTTCTGTGATCATGTGGCTGGCATGAGTATACGCCAAGGTACACAGAACGTTGCTACTTTCCCCCCAAAGTGGTCTACTTGCATTTGCTTGCTTTCAAACTGAGGTACTTACCACCTCTCAAATTCAACGCACACACCTTCACTGCCTGAAAAGCCAAGAGCAGCATAGGTCCATCCGGCAGTAGCAGAGCTGCTACTGTACTACTAAGAATCTTGTCCATAAGATCTAAAGAAGCCAAAGTAACCCTACAAGATGTCCCAGTTATGCCACATGTTCCTGCCAATGTAAAACAAGTGGTTTTGTCAGCAAATGGCATGTGAAAATGTCAAAGCATCTTGAAGAGATCGGTCACCACCCATTCTTTTCTAGTAAGGTATGGGGGATCTTAATGGGATCAGACGGCATTCTACCACCACAATAAATGGAGAAGTACTGGCATTCAACTGCTCTTGCCTCTACGGCATAGACCTATACCTATATGTGCGTTTCATCAAATTCCAGTTTCTGCCAGCAATGTTCAATGCATCACTTCTGCTGCTATGGTATGTATCCCAGAGCTGCTCAGTAAAACATGGAACCTTCCAGGATCTGCAGTTAGAGAGACCACTTGAGGACACTTGCATCTGACGTCCTCATAATCACATTCTAGTGACTGACAAGTCTTGTGATGGAACTGCCCAAATTTTATGGGATAATTCCCAGGTGTATATTTTTAAAAAAAATCCATAAAGTGTTCTGTCCCACGCTCTAAACACCCGGATC